>JAOEHX010009916.1:0-32404 GCA_025448015.1 Bolborhynchus lineola | reverse complement strand
CAAACCAAAACATTCTAAGCAGCAACCAAAACAATGGTGTTATCAACACTGTTCCCAAGCTGAAAGTCAGAAAAAAAAAACAAAAAACACAGTTCTGCACCGACAACCAAGAAGGAGAAAAACGACTGCTACCGCTGAACCCAGGACACCTTGCTAGCTGACAGCAGTTCTCATGGCGCTGTCTACCCCTTGGGGCAGCCCAGTAATGCTTTGTGCCATAGATACCCACCTAGTGTTATCCAGGCTGCTGACAACTGGGATTTTAGCTTCCCATGGTGTAAACCAAGTGGTGATTTCCCCAATACTAGGGGACCCAAATGCTCTTCATCCACTTGGCACTTCGGAAAGACCTAGGAACAAGAACCTGTCAGCAGCTCTTCCCATTCCTTAATTGACTATTTTCTGCTTCTGAGTAACAAATGAAAAACATGACTGTACAAGTTCTTTGTATGCAAGTCTGTGTTTATATGTAATGTGGGATGTTGGGTGGTCCTGGTTTTGTGGAGTGAGCCCCTGGGAAGTCCAGGCCTTCAGGCTTAAGTAACCCTAGTAGGATACTTGTATTTACCTTCTGAAGAACATTCTTTCCAGAGTGATCGTTCCATTGCATAAGGTGTCTAACAACAACTTTGACAAATACAGTGGAGGTCAATTTGGAGTCATAATCACACTGAATGCAATCATGAGGTTTAAATTAATAAGACACTTATTAAGCATAGCCTGAAAGCACTCACATTTCAGTAATCCAAAGTTTTAGCTTTTGAGGGGTTCATGTAGTGTTCGAGTTAATAAGGTATTTCTTAAAAATAGGGTTCTTAGCAGCAAACGTGTGACAGCTGAATTTATTGTTAAACCTAATTTAGGACTGTTCTCCTGCTTGAATTTGAATGTCTGTATAGCATTAGAGAGGCTTTCCAGAGCTCACTAGTTGGAAAGCCCAGACCCAGGCTTCCTTCCCATTATAACTGCAACTATTTTAACAGAGACAGCAAAGAACCTTTCCTCCTTCCCTTGGGTCCCAAAAGCCATCCTTGTGGTTCCAGGAGAAGTTCCATTTTAAAATATTATTATAATGGATTAAGTGTTGGGTTTTCTTTCTCTATTTTTTAAAACATAATTTCCCAAGGAAACAAAATTTATATAATCACGTGGGATTAGTCCTGTATTAAAAAATTGCAGTTTCTCCATCTCTGCTGCAGTTTGAACTGTTCTGGGGGAAGGGGCCTCTCCTATCCTAAACCTACAGGTTTCATAAGAATTAGAAGATGGCTGAGGATTGAAGATTCAAAATAGAGCTTTCCACTAAAAAAAAATCCCGTCTTGCGATCTCAGTGGTGCAGTACCTGTTTGGCTTGCTGTAACAAAACCTGCCACAGCACCAGAGCCTGTGTAAGTAGTTAAACGATGCAGGGGAGCAATGAAGATCCTCTGCGTTATTTATGAAGCCTTTTCAGGAGTGAAACACTGGAGCTGCAAACACAAGGAGTATCTAACAGTACTGTGGTAAGGGCCCATGCTGTATCTAATGGGGAGCTGGAAGCATCGTGGTGGGAATAACTTGAGTGTGCTGCCATCATCACTGCAGTGGAGATGTATAGAAGCACACAGCACACAAATTCAAAGGAGACCAGATTTCATTAGTCTGATTCATTAAACAGCTTGCTGAAAAAAATAAATAGACGAGTAGAATTTGGCAATGATACTGACATTGTTAAATAGAAATGATATTCCAGATCACCGAAAAATCAAGACTTCTTGGGTTTGTTACAATTCCCTGCATTCTGATAACAAGAACCAGGTGAAATACTCATAAAGAACAATATTCTCCCCCAAAATGAATCTCATTTTGAGGTTTTTCAGCAGAATCTGTTGCATTTCCAAACTTAAAGGAACCCTTTGTTAAAACTTTATGTTTTTCCTCAAGTCCGAAGAATACAAAGGGGATGAAAATCCTCTCTGGGGTGTAGCAGTTAAAATTTCATTATGAATTTGAAAAAAATCACAAAACTTCTAGAGAAACCAGCAATATATGGTGTGTTGTCTAATCCGAAAAAGTCAGTATATTTTTCAAGCTTTCCATTGTCTTTTTATTGTATAAATAAGAAAACAAGACACAAAACAAACTCCAAAGGAAGTTCACTAAACTGTATCGTGTAAATCCAGAAGAAAAATTTGTTACCACTTATGAAAGCTGAAGCTGTTTGGGTTTTTTCCCAGCTACTGACAAGCCACTGACTAATTTTGAACAAGAGATTCTGGTGGAATGGATCTTGATTTCTAATCTTGGCTATATTTTACTTACTAGATATATGTTCTAAAATACAAAGTATCTCTATGTATGTCCTGCAGTGCTAGTACTGTTTCTTGCTCTCACATAAAATTTTTTATAATTCCTAGTCATGAAAAATTAAAAATATCTGAAGTTGTGTTGCTGACCACAGGGTATTGAACCCTTCTGAATGCTTGCTCACAGTATTAGATTAAACACAAAATACATCGGATTGGTATGGTGATCCATGCATTGTATTCTACTAGCTCACTGTTCATCCTGGGTTTGCAGGTGAATTCAGGTCACACTGATGGTCCTGGCAGTGCACAACAAGTGCATTGGTTTGACAGTGTGTTGCCCACAGCTTTTTCAGAATGAGCCCTTTGGAGGGTTTTGGATCCTTAAATTAGGCTTGTTATAATACAACTAAGAATAAAACCATTTGAGAGAGGTTTAAAGAGAGCATGGATACATAGATTCATAGAACAGTAAGGGTTGGAAAAGACCTTAAGATCATGTATTTCCAATACATCACCTTGCTCACTTCCTTGCAGATGGTCCCTTTCCTCCACATGTTTGGTCCACATGGTTTTGGTGACTTCCTGTGCTGTGCCAGCCCCTGGCAGCCTGAGGACATTGCCATCTGTGAGCCCTGGCAGTCTTGCTCCCCACTGGTTTGTTTCCTCAGGAGTGTCCTGGTGTCTCCAAGGACAGGTTGTCGCTCTTCCTTTCCTGCCTCTCCATAGAGATGATCCTTCTTTCACAGGAAGATCACTTCTCCCTCTCCCAGGTCAACAGCAGCCATCTTCTTTATACCTAACTATATCTAATTATTGTGCATGAATTGCGCAATAAGCTATGAGCAGACAAAGCAGTACTGTCCATCATGGAGTGTCAGAAGTATTCCCAAAGGGTGTGTCTTCTTTTCCTCCCTATTCCACTATTATTTCATTGTTCATTAACTCCAGCAGACTGTAAGGCTGTATGTAAGGAAGGAGGCCAGTTACAGTGGCTCCTCATTGTATGCTGTGAGACACAAGTATTCAGGCACAGTCCAGTTTGAAACCAGCACCAACAAAATCTGCCCTTTTACAGCAACCTGAACAACTGATTGTGAATAATGTGAGCCCACTTCATGTTTGGACAAGAATAGTTTTCACACTATGGGACTGCAAGGTTTCCAAGAGAATATAACCCTAAATTACTTTTTGCTTTTAAAGAAGAAAGAAGAAAGTGAACTGTCCAATTAGCAGCACTAGCAGACCCATTAGCCCAAAGTCAGCTCAGCCCTGACAGAAGAGGCTTGTTCTTGGTTACTTTCACACCCAGCCCTTTGCAAGGACCTGTAACATGTGAATGTTCATGCTTACCATATCAAATGTCAAGTGTTTCAGCATCTGCTTTTTGCAATGTGAAAAATATCCTATGTGTAGTGTAAATGCCGACACACACACACACTTGCCAGATGCCCGTTAACAGCTACACTTTAAGGGAAACAGCATTTGGTTATACAGGAAACATGGGTTAGGAAACAGAGATTTCATATCTTGGGTTCTAGATGGATTACTCAAATGCAGCTTCCATTGGTGCTCTCCCAGGTGTCTCAGGTCTCAAACTCCACCTGAAAACCTACTGTGGTGGCTCCCACATTATCTCTCTTCCTGTCTTCCTGCTAAAATAATACCAGAATAAGCTCAAGATTGTTTATTAGAGGAGTAAATATATGGACTAGTATTGCTACCATATCCAGTGCTCCTATTCTGTGTCATGCATTTCTTCTTAAATCCCTTATACAAATAATTTTAATTTTCAAAATTTCCCATTCTTTTAAATAAAAGAGTGCATGTATGGTTTATATGTATATATGTATGTGTATATATGTAACAGAATTTATTTTTCCACCACTTGTAGATGTTTAGACCTGAAAATTCATAATAGACCCCTAGTAGCATTTTATAAATATTTTAAAGCAAAATTTATTCTCTTCCTATTTACACCCTTGAATTACTCATTACTTAACACATCTTTCCTCCTGTAGGCAAACAGCAGTGGTTGCCACACTGTTTTAAAATGAAAGCTGTCAAGATAAAGGTGGGGTTCATTAATGAATGACTGCTGCGATATTGCGCTGCAGGAACTGGAAGCTTGGTTAGGGGTGGCTTTTAACAAAGATTTGTCACATTTACCAGAACTGCATGGGCACAAATGAAAGCAGAGATAAATCTCACCTCGTCTGCAGATCAGCTTTTTTCTTTATAACAGTACCTAATACTTACCTAATACCTTTAATTTCAAGCAATTTACAATTATTCCATCTTCATAGATGTCTTGCTAATATAAGAGCATTGTCAAAATGGTGCTGGTGAAGCTAGGCTGACTGCCCAGGATTTTTCTCTAACACAGACAAAATACTGTCTTACTAATACATCACATACTTAATTCCATATTTCAGTGTGAAGAAAAATCTTGATAGCAAATAGTCTGAGGTCTGAATCTCTGCAGAAGTTATCTTGTAATGGTGACCAAAGGGTGCTGACTACAGGGCCATACTGCAGGCTACTGCAGGCTCTCTGCTCCCTTTGTAGGGAAAGAATCTGAATAGAAGACAGCAACTGAAACTTGCAGCATCTTCAGTTATGTCAAATTTGTGATCTACTGTTATTTAGGTCACTAAGAAAAGATGACAAAGGTGACGAAAGATGAGGAGAGGAGCTGTGGGATCACCTTATTTTCGGTTGATAGTTTTAGTTCACTCTTCCAACAACACTTCCTTGTTGTGAGCCTGCATCCTTCTCTCACTTTCAGGCAGAGTTAGGGATATGGAGTGTGTATCTAGGATAGGCTGGACTATTCTTCCTTGAAGGCTGTTTGGAAAATTCAGGTAGAGAACAGCAACTCTTTCTCTTCCCTTTTTCTCCACCACCATGTAAATCGCTTGTGCCCACCTGTGTGGCTCTCTACTGACTACCAACATTTCAACAGACAAAGTAAAACATAAAAAAATAAAAACCTGTGTTCTGTCTAGGTCCTAGTGAAATCAGTTCTCATATATACATTTTCTAATCTCAATGTAGAAAGGAGTAATACCTTTTCTGCAAAAAGCCGCAGCAATATCTTCCACTCCCTCCTGCAACCATGGCACTTAGGAATTTTGTATAAACACACAGATAGGTTTGGTGGATATTCTTGTCTCCATGATCCTAAGGAGCTTACAAAGAAAATACATAGAGTTTTAATCAATATTGGCCTTTCTACAGTAGGAAACCTGCTCTGTCTCCTTTAAAAGCCACCTTCTTTATCTTCAATATCACTGCTCCAGAGCTGTTCTACTACCCACATGTTTAAATGTCAGGGACTAGGACTCAAATGGCCTGAGATCATTGTTTATCAAGTTTAACTGAGAGAAGGAGGAACTTTTTAAGTATTCCTCAGAGCAAATGCACCTTTAACCTGCTTGTTATCACAGTAATGTAATCCAATATCTGTGCTCATGCACTTGCAAAAATCCCCAAGGTATTTCTTTAAAGGGAAGATCTCAGAGATGCATTTCAGGCATCTTTCTGTGCTGAAGAAGGAGGGGAATATATAGGGGTCAAAGTTTCTTTTACAGTTACAGCAGTTTAGAATTTCACCTGCCTTCAGGGGCCAGGAACGTAATACAGAAGGGCATGTGGTGACTCAGTCAGATTGTGCCACTGTGGAGGAGAATTAAATTCTGCAGAGCCAGCAAAGCAATACAGGAGACTCTCCAAGGCAGATCTGCCACTTCAACTCTCCTGAGGCCTCTGCCGTTGTTAGCAGTGCTAAGAGCAATTCAACTCCTCTTCAAGACCACAGGAGCTTTGGAGTAATTTTCTTGCAACTGAAGTACTATGGAAATCACTTGAATTACTGTTTTCCAGGAAACAACAACTCTGGTTTAATATTTCTGCACTTACACAATATCCACACAGTTAATTAAATGTACCTGCAATACAAAAGCACATTATTTGTGTTGGTATAAAGCAGTAGAGATCATACTTACGGCTGTACTTTATACCTCCTTAAAATAATACAACCCCTTCACATTCATTTTCCCTCCACTCCACTCCCCACATACACATCCTGCTTCATCCTGTTAATAATTTCAGGTGTCTTAAAAGAATGTTCTAGGATTTAAAACAGTACAAAATGAGAAGCTGTCCTATTTCAATAACTCCTATACTAAATGTATGATTAAAAAGCTTTCACTTAAGTAGTCCCTTACAAGGCTTAATTGCACAATGATTCATACAGAGGTGAAATTAATAGGATATTTCTGATTAATCCTTCACTTCAGTTTTCACATGTCAGAGATAGCCAAGTGAATTTATCTTCAAAGGTCCTAATTAATAAATAGAGCAATGGCAAAGGTGCGGGTAATTATGCCTCTTTGTAACATCAGGACCTGGCTTTTTAGAAGCTACAGATTTAGAAACATAATCTTATAAACAGAGACTTTTGTGAAACAAAGTAACCTCTTTCTTCCTCAATCTAAGTCCAAAATCCAACCAAATGTGCAAAACCTTAGAAGACCTGGGCCTGGAAGTACTGAATGGTCCCAGGAGGCCCCCATGTATTTGGCTGTGACAGAAGATGTGAAGAGTCACAATTAACAACCGTAATACTTTCTGGTTTATTGCCTAATCTGAAATTACCTGGATCCTTCACATACTGGCCATGGGCTCTGTATGCAGGGACCCTCAGGGTTTCCAACTCTCCTGTGGGTTGCTTAAAACCACAGGACTTTCCAGCTGGCTTTAAATAGCATTGGTTGGGGGGTTTATGACTAACTAAGTATTGATCATGGCAAAGCTTCAACACTTTTTGTATTCAGATCTGCTTAAACACAGATATGTGTAAATTACACTAAAACAGCCAGCTCCAAGGGGCACGGTATGTCCTCTTGGTGGAGCTGGGACAGCCTTAGAGGAACATGGGGTCAGTCCAACCAAACTGTGTCATATAACTATAGCATCTGTATAAAAGTAGCAGAATAACGTGCTGACATGTTGTAAGATGGCTTCTGCCCATGAAAGTCACTTGCTCAGAGAAGAGTCCCTTATGCCAAGGAATGTGGGAAGTACCAAGGCATGGGGCAAGAGCATTGGGGTGCTGCTGTTGGGTGAAGAATTTCATGCTTGGCTGCTCATGTTATATTTGCTCTCTGAAGTGAATATTTCTATCTTCTGAGTCAGAAGGCTGGCATCTTTCACATTTACAACCCCAGCAAGAAGTATATAACTAGACCTTAAATGGTGTTATAATACTACCATTTATATTGCAAATGTCTGAGCAAGTAGCGGTGCATAAGCTTTATTTTAAGCCTGGCATTGAAAGTTGGGGTTCTTCATTTATTATTCACCTTTCATAGAATCATAGGATAGCACAGGTTGGAAGAAGCCTTGAATGATCATCTGGTCCAACCTTCTGTGGGAAGGGAGCCTAGATGAGATTATATAGCACCCTGTGCAGTCACACCTTGGAAATCTCCAGCAATGGGGACTCCAGCATGTCTCTGGGGATGTTCTTCCAGTGGTTGATTGTTTCTACTATAAAAAAAATTCCTTTTTATGTCAAAATGAAACTGTCCTGGGTTCAGCACTCATCCACCCTGTTGCTTAGGGATATATAGACATAGCAGTTGTGGTCCCTATCCCCATGTTCATTAACTCAAAGCACAATTCACTGAGCAAGTGGAACTGCTTCTGAAGATTTATGCTTTCCCTCTGTGACATATGCCATTTATAATAGACATTTATAATAGAGTCCTGAGGATCTTTGTTCTACAAAGGCACTGTCACTTTTGAAGAACCTACCTCCTCTGTTTAAGATCTGTGGGTTTCAACAGGATGTTGATTTTATATATGTTTAAGAGCTTTCATTATGTGAAATAAATGCAATTAAACATCTGTTCCCTGCAAAATATTATGGGCCAACTGATTTCAATTACTGCAGTTCATAGGAATACCACCATAGCTAAAACACTTTGTAAATCTGGATCACTGGGTAACAGCAGTTAGTATTACTAATTGTAAAATTAGCTTATTGTAAAATAACTGAATTTTGATCAAAATCATCTCCTGAAGGCACTGTTTATAGAAAGCAAGAGGTGAGGTAACTTTTTAACAGGTCTCATGATTGAAAATTTATGTTTACTCTCCATGGATAATGTCATTTATAAGACACCTGTTTTGCCTGTGGGTTTCCCTCTCCAGGTGTTTTTGAATTGCAGTTTTACTTCCAGGCTCCTCATAACTGACAGCATTTACTTAAACAAAGCCTGGTTTGATCAAACTCTTTAGAAGTTTTGTGAGGAAAACCTCATTTAATCAGCAGAATTCTACAAGTCAAGTTTATTTTTGGAGCCTTTAAAGACAGTATACGCAACGCACGTAGAAATACAAAGCTTTCCGCATTTCCTGACTTTCATAACTCTGGACTATGCATCAATTTTTATCAGAGTTTTATCTTGATACAGATTTTTTTTTTCGGTAGGATGTCTAAAATAGCCACAAAACACAAATCTAAACAGGACTCAGCACAGAGCAGCACAGAGCATGTTGTGCATTACTTACAAAGGAGTACATGAAAGTTAACTGGGAAAAGCAGGTTCTCATACGTTATACAGAAATACATGTGACACTTCTCAAAAGGTCTATACCACCAGTAGGAAAATTTCCAATAAGAAAATTCAAACAGATCAAAAAAATTGGGAAGCTTTAATGGCCCTGCAACTCTCGTTTGCACTTATCCTCATTGTAGGAGATATGCTTGGGGAGGAAGAGGCAGGAATACATTCCCACTGTGGAAATTCTTCCTGTTCTAGGCATTGGAATTGGCAAACGTGCTATGTATCGTTTTGTAAAAGATGCAGGAGTGACTCAGTGTATGGACATGAGTAATGAAGGCACCCCTGCCTCTTTCCTTGTCCACTATTGCACAGTGTCTCAACTCCAGCAGGACAGATGGCTGGACCTGCTGCGTGGGACATACCTCCAGGGGTGTGTGAGAAGGAAGCTCAGTTATGCCCCAATCAGCCATGCTGACCTCAGCTATTCTATAAAAGATGGGCAAATATTTTTCTTGAACAGCATGCTGTCCAAGAAGATGAACATGATCTGAGCACACAAAATGGGTGCTCTGAACTGCTTAGATGTCTCCCTGCCCATCTCTGAAGCATAGTGCAGCTTTGGTGCTTCTCACTACCCTTCTTCTCTAACCAAAGCACTGCTCAGCATTCATGGCAGGCTCTACTCAGCTTCTTCCATCCTTCATATGCTGAAATGGAGACATCTGTTGGTTTAAAACTCCTTCAGGGCTGGGATGGTGGTTAAGAATAAGTGCTGTGAGTTGAATTTGAATGTGAAATGAATAGGAGTTAAATTTCCAAACAGCTTTGAGGATTTGTGCCTGAGCTTATAAAGCTCAATTAATTAGTGACTAACTGGAGACTCTCCAGGGCTCTTCCATCCTTGAGGTTTCAGTATGACATCTTCTTAGACCATACTGCATGCTCTGAAGTCATCATTATGCCAAGGAGGGAATCAGACACATTTACTAGCTCTTTGATCTAGCATAATTCCATGTAAAGTGTAGCACACACAT
Source organism: Bolborhynchus lineola (assembly GCA_025448015.1). Lineage (NCBI taxonomy): Eukaryota > Metazoa > Chordata > Aves > Psittaciformes > Psittacidae > Bolborhynchus > Bolborhynchus lineola. The sequence goes on along the minus strand of JAOEHX010009916.1, from coordinate 22,509 downwards.
TATTGTGTCTAGAAAGGGAGGAGCAGGACTGAATGCTACCAGATCTTAAGCTCTGGAAGTTGTTAGGGTGCTGCTTAACCCCTCCTAGTCTGGTGAGCTGTGACATCCAGTATGGATTGCTAAGGCTGATGGGAATTCATTAAAACCATTGGAATGACATTAACACTTTTACTAAGGATTATTTCCCTTTAAGTGTCCAAATACAGCACTCCAAGCCAGTGCTTGAGCAAATTAGAGCCAGCAATTCCAGGAAAGACACATTTGTGAATGATATAATGCTATAAGTGTCAACAGATGTCATTTCTTATAATAACTCCTGTAGCTCTAATTTGGCATTTCTTGCCATCAGGAGGAACTTCTTGCAGAGCAGATGCCACTTCAAATCCTATCTTTCATGGATGCCTGTGCCCTGTTAAAACTGACATGCCACTTCAGAAGCAGGCAAAGTGCCATTAGAGCAGATGGTCATGAGCACACATTATGTTACAACACTGGTGTTTCTAGAAATGTGGATGCTGGAACTGAAGCACTACCCAGGAACATCTAAATCTTCCTAATGAGGAAAATTTCCCCCCCAAGTATCTGGATACATGTCACTAATGCTTTAGTGGTGCTAGAATATAGATATTATCTGTATCTTCCTTCTCATTGTTGGACAACCACTGGTGATTCCAGGGGTGTTCTGGCGGCTGAGTTCACTGGAATTTAGAAGTGTCCTTGTCAAAAATGCCATCAATGCATGGTGTTACTTTGACAGCTCTACAGTGCCTGGGAATTGTTGCAGTATGGATAACTACTGTGCTGGACAACAATGGGAAGGAGTGGTCCTTGGACCTGCAATCATCTATCTCCTCCATAAGACAGTGTATGACTGCCCAATACCTAAAGTAAAACTGTGCAGATTTCGTTGTGAATGATCTTTGGACAATACAGCTCAAGAAGTGTCAGGAGGTGGCCCTTTCAGAAGGCAGATACACACTGATGTCTCAGGCCCATTTCAAAATGTCTGCATAGTTCAGATATCTTTTGCAAGACTCCAATAACCATATATTATCCTTCCTGACAACATTATGATTGTTCAGCAAAATACTATGCTGTCTTCACTATATACTCTATGGGGCTTTAATTAGCCAGCTATACAAACAAGCTCAGCTAGCCAAGCAGCTGTACAACCCACCAGTGGTGGGCAAAGCCACCACCAACATATGGTGGGATTTTATTACATAACGAAATGCTCATCTTGCATGGTAGAGATGTAAACTTTCACAAGAGCTCACATGAAATGTGTTGCATCGTACCAAAGCGGCATTGTCAGCAAGTTGTCTACAATTCCCACTAACACATACAGATATTTTACTTTGTGCTAAATTTTCATCTTGACCAATGAGGGTTGTAACACCTCAGTAAGGAGCAGCACGTAACTCCACTCAAGTAAGAAAACCATTTATATGCATCCTAAAATGTGTATTTTAACCGGCGAGGTGAAATGAGTAAGTTAGCATTGATAAAAGGAGTTGCATCAGCAGAAGGGTCTATTTCTACTATCTATTATGCATGAAGGACAATGAAGATGTGCCACAGAAATTAATTCAGATTTCAAAAATCCCAAAACACGTAAAGGAAGGAGTTTCAATTCTCTTTGGCAGAGGCAAAACATCTCAGCTTCTTTTACATCCACTTTGTTGCAGGTGAAGCTAAGCTGAATGGCCTTCTTTGTCATGAGTTGGGGGCACCGGTTGTGCTGATGAGCTGGGGAGAGCCTGGAAGCCACATTAAGCCCAGTCTCCTGATGTCTCACCCTGCTCTTCACACTATGGCTGTGGTTTACTGCTCTCACTCTCAAGAAAAGCTGCTACAGTTAGCCTGAGTGGTGTCAGGATGAACCAGCCTACATCACTCGTCCAGCTTTTATTTAGCAGTGTAAAAACAGCCTGATAGACCAAGCCTAAGCTAAAAGCCCTGTCTGCAAGGGCACCCTGACTTGAGTAGGGTTGCCAATGCTGCCCTGGAAGTGCAACTGCCAGCTGACTTAGGAAAGCACAGCCTGAAGAGGTGATGCCTCCCTTTACCTCTGTGTTTTGCTTGCCTGGATTACCTGGAAGTGCAGGACCCAGCCCATGGCTGCAGAAGCAGTCATGAGCAGCTGGAGGTGAAGAAGGAGCCTGCTAGCACCACTGAATAGTGATGCGTTTGCAGCTCTTATAATGATGGTGGTCTTTGCAGGTTTCTCACACTTCCAGTGTCCCAACAACAGTCTGCATGGCCAGCTAACTCCTTTGAAATAGATATGTTACAGGGTATTACTGCTGAAACACTTCTGTCTGAGCAAAAAAAAAAGTGCAGTAGGAAAAAATACTACAGAGTAATTAAGCTAGGTTTAAGTATTGTATAAACATCAATCCTTAAACCTCTTTTTGTTTTGGACAGAAAAGAAACATGTCATCAGTTTGTCCCTGATATGTTGTATATTTAGCTTGTTGTATCAGGAATACTGGCTCTCAGCAAAGACAAAAAAGCCCCAACAAATTAGCTGGCTAGTAATCTTGCCTACTATCATAACATCGTAACAGGGTGGTAACCCCTCAGGTCTAATGATCACACTGTACCGCATGGTCAGCTAGAGCCACAGAGCTCTACATTCAGTTGTGTCTCTTGATAATTATGCTGTGAAATGTTACATTGACATATACAGTGTTGGACTTTAAAACAGTAACCTTTAAAACTGTGACATAAAAACTCAGCTGACAGTTGCATTTCTTGTAATCAATCTAGAAAAATTACCACTTTATAAGTAAAAATCTGAAATAAAGAGTGGACATTAAATGAAGGATGGGCAAATGCTCCAATTTAGTGAAAAGTGCATCTTGTGGTTTTTCGTTTTGAACATCACCTAGTTATTCACAACAGTTTAGGTGTTTTCTTTATCAGACCATTACCCATGGCAGTGATGTTAAGTTTCATTTTGTGTTTGTATTTGTGCTTGAAAACTGAGGCACAGAAGCACAGACTTGTCAAACTCAGAGGAATAATACATCTCAATGTTTTGCAGGTGAAAAAAAAGTCATTCCAGTGTCATTCATCATCAGACTTTCCTGCTTGCTTTCTCTGTCTTCTATTCCTTTGCTGTGTGAGTTTGGAAAGCAGCTCAACTCCTTCATTATTTCTAAGGCTTGTTGAGTTTTGTGCCTTGAAAGCGCTTTAGAAATGTGAAGTGGGATCCCTGCTACAACAACGAGACATGCCTTCGTTGCCATTAAACTTGGTGTCAAATAGTGTCTAAGGATCCTCAAGATGGAAAGGGCTTGCTATTATGCTGGCTAAATGTTTATGCTTCAGCAATCATTCATGATACCAGCATGTTTCCAGTGTCTCGGGTGTGATTACAGCTGAGGCAGGGAGCTGCCTGCTCCAAGCCTGCTGCCAGCACAGTGAATGCTTGACCTGCTCTGAAGAGCCGGAAACACTCCGTTTCGAGAAGCTTCATGCAGCAGCCCAGAAGACGGGGAGCTGCAGAAGCAGCTGCGCTCATGCTTTAATAATCTTTTGGGGCCTGTTTCTCAGCAAAACAGAGATGCCCTGGCATCATCAGACAAGCTATTTTTTCTAGAAATGAAGCAAGCTCTTCAACAGAAGGAGATTTTATTGCCCTTGAGTGATGGCAGAAATCTGTGGCTGTGGGGCTCCAGAAAGCAGCCCTTCCTACTGCTGCCTCCCTTCAGATCAAGACCTGACATACAAGACAGCTTAATTAATTTCTTGTCAAATACAGAATTGCCCTACCCATACTCCTGCTAGTTTTACAATATGTACTATCATACCATATTTCCATGCCTTTTTATAAGTAATGTAAATAATTCCAGAAAAGGGACACATACAAAAGACACAAACTCCTAGTGACACGCAGGAGAGAGCCTTCCTTTTCCAAGAGCAAGGAGCCCCTGAAGTCAGCTACTGCAGGACAGGGACAGAGGTTAAAGGGGATGGTAGCAGATATGGAGAGAGGATGGCTCAAGCCATTTGGGAGCTAGTAGGATTTTGGTCATGGTTTTCTCTGAAAACATAGCCTGCAATACATTGCTAGCCCTGACTGCTGCATGTCTTTACTGGCAGAGCAGCACAGCTGATGAGTGGATGCATCTGGGACTCTCCAAAGTAATTGCAAGTCTTCAAACAACTTTCTTCTTCCTTGTATCTTTTTTCACAAGTAGAATAGTAGGATTCCTTGGGGCTCATAGTGAGAAGATGATAAAAGTGAGGCTGAAGGCCTTTATCTCCAGTGGATTGTTAACAGTCTGCTACAAACTCTACTGCAAAGTCAGCAGTGCCGCTGCTCATGGAGCACAGAGTCTACAAAGATACAGGGTGTTTTATGTAGCAGCACCCAAATGACTTTCCAGGTGCTTCAAAGGCAAGCAAGGACTCTCCCTTAGAATGCAAAAGTAGAGGAGTAGGAGGGAGGAGGTACAATACAACAGAGCATGTGATCACCTGGAAACTGTTCACACACTGCACATCTGGTGTTTTGGTACAGGTTTTTACTGAAAAGTAAGAACGAGTATTCTGGGAGGGCAGATGATACTGATTCACCTGCTGTAGATAAGAGTGGAAGGCATTACCTCATAATGGATAACAAGTACCATCTGATGAATAATCTTATTTAATGAATAATCTAAATTAATTCCTCCAAGTAGATTAAGACCTTTATTTTCCTCTTCAATCATGAGGAATCAAATGCAATCATGCATTTTCCTGGATCTTTAATTTAATTTCTTCTTTGAATGCTATTTGAAAGGTGGAATACAGCACTATGTGTAGCAAGGTGTTGATCACCTTGCCCTCCTTCTGCGGAACTAGATGTGCTAGTGATATCCATGGAAGCAGCAAACATTTGTGTTTGGGGCTCTATTATACATACATGTGGTGTTTTACTCCACTGTCTCTTTCTAAACTCCATCTTTGAGTGAAGAACAAAGTCTTTTATGTTAAATATTGACTTATCTCAGCAAACCCTGGAGGTACTGATATTGCTATGGATAGCTGCCAGACACTCACCCAGCAGCTCTTACTACCCTTCCTCAGCAGGATGGGGAAGAAAATGAGGTGAAAAAGCTCATGGCTGGAGAGAAAAACAAGGAAATCCTTTACCAGCTGCTGTCACAGACCAGACTCAACTTGGTGAAAATTGTTTATTTCCAATTAAAATAGAGTTGAATGGTGAGAAACAAAATAAAAACCCCAAACAACTAAACCAGCTTCCTATCCACCCCTTTTTCCCAGGTTCAACTTTACTTCTTCCTTCCCACTTTCCCTACCTCCTCCAATGAGCAATGCAGGGGACATGGGGAAGTGCAGTTGTAACCAGTTCATAATAGCTCCTCTCCACCACTTTTCTTCCTTCTCACACTGTTCCATGCTCCAGGATGGGTCTTCACCACAGGCTGCAGTCCTTTATGGGGTCCTCTCCAGAGGCCATAGATTCTGCCAGGAGCCTGCTCCTGAGAGGGCTTTCCACAGGCTGCAGCTTCAGGACACGTCCACTTGCTCTTGTGTGGGGCCCTCCATGGGCTCCATTGTGAACACCTGCGATTGTCCTCTCCACAAGCTGCAGGGAAATACCTGCTTTACCATGGTTTTCCCTGGGGACTGCAGGAGCACCTCCCTCCCATCCTTCTTCTCTGTCTCTGGTGCTTGCAGGGGTGTTTCTCACACTTTTTTGCTCACTCCTCACTGCAGGGTAGTTTTGACCTGAGGCAGTATTTTGTCCTGATGCAGGACTCCCCTGCACTCCTCAGCACCTTGCCACACACACCCCCATACAGCAATGCACTTTGTCCCCTTAAGTCCATTTTTTTACTGAAAGATCAAAAGCTGAATTGCCTTTTATCTTTGTTTTTGAAGGCATTTGTCCAGCCACAGCATGAGGTGCATGACCAGCTCTCCAGGCGTTTCAGATTCAGGAAACTTGATGAGTCCGTGTTTGTCAGCTTTTCCCCCACACATGCATTTCTCTATTAGCAGACTTCTTATCCTGTGTTTCAGACAGCAAAAGTGTTCATAGCTGGCAGCACTTCATCTTCAATACCTGGAAAAGCTTTTTATCTCCTTTTTTTAACAAGAGGTTATGTAACTCCCCTGGACACCTCATTCTTCAACACAGAAATTGCTTCCATTTAGCCAGATTTGTGAGTTGAAACATTCTCCATATAATAGATTTCACAATAGGAGAATAAAGGGTTTCCTTTAAAGAGCACTTGAATGGCATTTATCTGTGAAAAATAGGGATAATTTCCTCATCAAGGTTAGTGTCTGCAATTTAAACTTCTAAGCTGAGGAAAAAGAGAATTTTCTACAAGCAGTGCTGCCCAAACCAACTGGGTAGGCACGTATTTGAGATCACTTCAGGAGTAACTTCAGGAGTACAATGCAGACAGGCTGAGGTGAATACACATGCTGTAACTTCTCCCTGGCACCTAGTAGAGGTGTCCTCCTGTACCACTGCAGAGGAGACTTGGTCAGGTGGGGCTGGATTTTCTGCTGATGTGACTTTACTGAAGTCAGCAGGGTTTTGTCAGCAGATAATTCAGAACATAATCTTAAATGCTTGTTACACAGGTGAAAAAAAAATATGTGCACTTTGGGTATAAAACAAGGAGTTGTTATGTGCAGAGCAGTGTGAACATTAGAAATGCTTCAGGTTTTTCTGTTCTTGTGTAGAGTACAGTAAACTCTTTTGACTGAATTTTTAATGTCACTTGACAAAGGTCAAACGTGTTTGTAGAGACCGTGTATGCTGAAGATACATTCTTTAAATTAAAACTTATATGCAAGCAGCCTTAAATACACAGCAAAACTTGAAGTTGTTTTGTCAGAGCCAAAAGGTATATTCTTCCTTTATCAGAAAAGAGGATTTTCTTTTCCAACTTACACCTTTTTTCTAATGGATTTTTGGGAAGAAAGGCAAAATAAATCTCTGCTTTACTTGCACACATTTAAGAAGCCTACATCTTAAAAAAATACTGAAGACTTGGACAAGCCAATTATTAAAAGAATGTTATCATTTTCCTGCAGGCAATACCTAAATAGTTTTGGATTGTATCTTTTTAAAATAATGGGAATAAAACTTATAGCCCTTTAAAATAAAATCCTATATATTTTTTGCCACTATCTCCAATCATTGTTTTCAAATGAAATGTTCATCCTTCTGCAAATGTTCAAGTCCAGACACTATAATCTTTTACTTCTCTTAGGCTTTCTACTCAACAGATAAAGAAGACAGTCCATCTTTGCCTTTTCCGAACGTTAAGAAAAGATTGGTTTCTTTATATCTACAAGGAGCCTACATGTCATTATTCCCCTACAGCAAATGTAGGGGGAAACCAAACCCATTAGAAGTTTTGAAAGAGGTCAATATAAACTGGAAGTCTGGGCAACCTGAGATTCATTATGAGAATATGATTAAAGTGGATGTGAGAGTTAAGGCAAATGTTTTATTTGTTCATTTCTCATTTTACTATTCGAATGTCCGAGTGTTGTCCAAGGGCTGTTTGTGGGAAATTCCTTCTGGGTAGGAGAATTTGGTGCCTTGCACCACTGAGCCAGTCTATTGCCTATTACAACCAGCAACTCCCATGTGTTAGGGTAACTGTGTAGGGTGGCTTCTGGAGCAGCTGCAAAGCCAAAACCAACTTGTCCACCCAGATACTTGATATTCCTTGGTTTCCTTATGCGCCTTGCAGCCAGATACCTTTATGGAGCTAGAGCAAAAGTGGGTATTAAGCTCCTGCTGGAGTCAGACTCCAACAGCAGCCAAGACTTCATGTTCAAGTAAGTTGCTAGGAGCTCATTATTTCTACATAACCATTTGTACTGGAAGAAGTTCATGTAACTCAGCCAGAGCTGCAATGAGAATATGTCTTTGTAGATTATAATTGCTGATACAAGCTCAGTTGTATGCCACAGTTCACATACATTTTTTATGAACTTATAATTAGAGCAGTTTTGGTTTCCTGCAGGTTCCAGCTTTGGAAATGAAGAGCAAACCACTCCTAAGGCACCTGCACCTTCTAAAGATGTCCCGAAGGGGAGCAGCAAGAGCACAGCACAGGTATCGAGCAGCACAGCCACTCCACGCAGGAGCTTACTTCCAGCACCAAAAACTGCCACAGCACCTGCTGGTAAGTGCTCCAAACTTGAAACACCACCTGCCAAGAAATGCAGAAAACTCATTATGATGCTATTTTACTGCTTACTTGCTGAAATTTTATTCTTGGCACATTGCCCTTGTGCTGATTTAGGCTCTCTTTGCTGTAGCGTCTTTCAAACACATTCAACAACACAGCTACAATCTCATTTTGTGGACTGTCTGGAGGTGAAGGCATTTGGTGTCCATAACTACACGTGCCAGAGATTTAGTGTATATATTACTGGTTCTCACAAAACAGCTTTTGAAAACATTGCACTGATTTAGAGACCAAAGCATTCCATTGAGCAGATGATGCATTGCTAGGTATGCTTGCAAGGGTGGGAATACTGTGCCATAAATTTAAGCAATTTGTGATGTTTTCACTCAGAGAGGGAGAGAGACAAATAAATGAAGAAAAATATTCCAGGTATTGTTTCCAAATTGTTTCCTTGCCTAAGCCCTCCTTCAGCTCAATTCAGCTATGTCTCAAATCAACCAGCAATAATTCATAGTATCTCACAAAGGAAAGTTTACAGTTTTCTGCCAAATGCAGGATTTTTTGTTGAAACACATGTGCATCTCTCCACCATCTTCTGCTCACACTTGTTTCAAGCTGCCCCTTCGATAGCCTGGCATTTGGACGTGGTGTATGAACTCAAGGTTCCCCTTGGCAAGGATGTAGGGGTGTATCTTCTTGGGTAGGACTCAGCACTTTTGAGAGAGTAAAGAGCCGTTCATGTTGCCTGCCCTTGAGGGCTGCTAACACTGCCCCATTTGCCTGCCCATTCAGTGGGGAGAGATGAGGGTGCCTGTGGCAGTGAACATCTATTACACGCACAGCACTGGCAATGTGGAGACTTGAGTTTGGATGTAATGGATGAGTTACAGCTGTTCAATCATTGTGACTTGCAAGCAGGGTCAATATGATTAGTGGTCGTAATGATAAGTTTAAAAGCATGGCTATAGATATTCTCTCTCCTGGTAGCAGATGTCACATCCTCACCCCATCTGACTTCAAGCACTTTCCTTATAACTAGTAGACAGTGTTTCCCTACGCTGTTCTGGCTCCTGTTTGTCCCATTGCCTTTCTAATATGGACCCAGGCTTACCTTTCTGCACTTGCATGGCCCCTGGATGTCCATCAGCCAAGATCTCAGAGTTTCCTGAAGACCCTCATGAAAGGCATGGAAGTTCTTCAGGGCCCAAGAGGTATGCTGTAACCACAGCAAGCTCTTGCACACTACAGCCTCTATGCATCTCCATGTTCATTCCTGCTTCCTCATGTTCCAGGAGATTCTTCAAGGCCCTCAAGGGAAAGGAACATTACTAATAATATAAAAACAGATGTAATTTTTAAAAACATAATTAGAGGATCTTATTGGTGAGAAGCCTATGCCTGAACTGGTTGTTGAACCCTTGCATGTGGCTGCCAAAGTCAATATTGCATTTTTCCATGTGGAGGGGATGGAAGAATGTGGTTTCAAAATTTATATTCCTAGAAAGCACTTCATAGATCACTAAGAAAATGGGGTGCATGAAGTGTAATATAGTATTTCAGTGAGTGAAACATACTCCACAGTGTTTGTGTAACAGTGGTGAAATGTGAATTTATTTGACTTAAACAGTACCTGGATTTGTTCCACCAGTAATCTGACACAAAATGATTCTTCAAAGCCAGCAATGTTTTTCAGACAGCTTATCTATTGCTTCTAGTAAAATTGAACCTTGGAGCTGTGAGAGCCTGAATGTGCCTGCATCTTTCTTCGCTTCTGCAGTTTTCATGGCTCTACATATTTTCCCATAGAAACAACCCCTAGTTCCACTTTCATGAATCTTTCCTTGTTTTTCCACTGCCTTATTGTTTTCCATTTCTATTGTCCCCTCTCTCTTAAGATTCTCCTTTAGGATTTTTAAATGCTTTTCTACTTCTGTCCCTCAAACACTGTAGCTTCATGTCTGGCTTTTTAGAGGAAACATCATGCAGAAACACAAATCAGATTGTTTGACTCAGCATTTTTCTTTATGAGGACAGTTTGGAAAGGCCTCTTCATGGTCTCGAGTAAAGGGATGTCTAGACAGAATAGTAAGGATGTAAAAAAGAGAGTGCTTTAATAAGAGCACAGAAATTCCATCAAGTTCAGATTAGATCTAACATTTAGATTTCAAAATAAAGAATTTTGCCTAAGTCATCATTGTTTTCCAGTCTGACTCTTGTTCATCAGTGTTTCATCTCTATGTATGTCCTACTGGCTTTGATAACACACACTGCACACAAAATGGGGAAGATAAAAAACAGTACAAAGAAGAGACAGACTTTATGCATTACTAGTTCTGGACACCTAATTTCAAGATAGTTTAACCTGGTGTGGTGGGATGACCTTGGCTGGACACCAGGTGCCCTCCAAGCTTCTCTATCACTCCTGAGCTGCACAGGGGGAGAAAAATACAATGCAAAGCTGGTTGGTTGCTATAAGTAGAGTCTTGTTTGTCTCATATTCTCCTCCTTTCTCCCAGCTGCTGCTGCACAGCAGTTTTCCCCCTTCTTAACTATGTTATCCCAGAGGCCCTACCAGCATCACTGACGGGCTCAGCCTTGGCCAGCTGCCTTTGGAGCTGGCTGGCATTGGCTCTCTCAGACATGGGGGAAGCTTCCAGCAGCTTCTCATGCAAGCCACCACAGTAGCCCCCCACTACCTAAATCTTGCCATACAAACCCAATACACCTGGTTAACTTATCATATGCAGAAAATGACTTACTGCTATAATCAGTGCCTTAGAGAATCTGGCAGGGAAGATGAAGCTGACACTGTTCACCTTATGTAGTCCAGATAAGTGAAAGACACAGGAGGAGGAGTATGTGATTTTTGTCCAACACAGTCAGGAGTATGTGTCTCTCACTGTCAGAAAACTTTTTACTTCACTCAATCTGTGAAACAGACCCTGTCTATGAACAGAAATATTGATAAAAGGTGATACTTTTTTGTTTCTTTGTTTCCTGTTCAGTTTTTTTTTTGTTGTTGTTGGTTTTTTCCCTTTCCTTTGGAGCTTCATTTTTTCTCTTCTGCTCCCTAGCTAAGTTATGCCATTTCAGGCTACAGCACTATTTGATTAGTATCAGATTTGCCCCTAGACATTTCCAGCAAAAGCCTTTTTTTCCCAGCTAGTGGCGTTGGCACGATAAGCTTCAAAGGGCTATTTTAAGTTTCTGCAGAGGAGCTCTTCTGGCCTCTGGGCTTCTTTTGTCCCAGGCAAGAAGATCTGGGTCTTTTACTTCTTGTGCAGCCTCACAGGAGTCAGTCCTTGCCATGGAGGTTTCTGTTTTGGAGCATTCAAATGAGCTGGAACCATGGTGTTTGATATGCAATAATGCTAATGTGGAGCACAAGATCTATCATAGGCAAGACTAATTGAATGATTCAGGCTGTCACCTCTGATTTTCCACATGCTCCAAATCTCAAACCCACACAGAAGAGCAGAAATCACAACTTAATGCAGAACAATACAGATCAGGCAGTAGGTATCCAGAAAAAAGTGTTTGCCATTACATCAGGACATAAATACTGAAGGGAAAAATAATTACCGAGGCTGGCAGAAAGCTAAAGTTAACTTTTAATTTGGAATTTTAATCTAGGGAATTATTTATTTTTTTAAATGAAAGACTAATTTTTGCTGGATTTTACTACCTCTGGAGACAAAACTGAACAATAGAAGGCCATAAAGAATTGTGAGAAGTTCTCCAGCTTTCTTCCTGATAATTAGCCTTCATTTGCTCATTGTCCTGAGGTTGTCAATAGATGTTTTCTGTTTCATCAGTTAGTTTCAGTATAGTTTCCTTCAGAACATTTGTTATTGTCTTTGTATGACCCTCCAGTAGCCACGTCTGCTTCTGTGGGTGCACACAAAGGGAAACTACCTATGCTTCAAGTTGGCCAAAAGTGAACATGTGGGTGAGGAGTTGCAAAGTGCAGTTAATGTCATGGTGTCTGAGTGTATAGGCCTGTTGGAGACAAAGCAGTGTAGCTTCTGAATTGGATTTACTTCCTGCTAGGCTGTGTAGAGTGAGGTGTTCAGTCCTTGTCTTTGTGGGTGCATGGGTACACATAGGTATGCCTGATGCAAGAAGTGCTGTGTTCAGGCTTACACTGCAGAGCAGACAGATTTGTTCTTCTCATTGTAAGGGTGTTAGTCTGACTGCTCATGTTTCCTCATCTTTGTCCCAGCCAAGTGCAAAGCAGGAGTCAGGTTTCAATCCAGCAGCCCGCCATAGATTTTCCATACCAAGGATGTGATTTGCTCACATGCTTGCTTATGCGAGCCAGAGTAGCAGGAGGGATGCTGCTAGAACGTGTTAGATCTATCACAACTGGAAAAGAGTTGAAATTACTCTCTATCACTCTGAGGGGCTCCAGCCACCTTCCCAGCCTCCTCCCAGCAAGGCACCTCTGTGTGTACCAGCAAAGACTGGATGAAGCAGTGTATGAAGCCCATTTCCGCCATCTCACTGAACTCATAGTCTAACCTTGATAGAGTGACTCAGCCAGGTGAGGTAAAATTTGCCTGCTTTATTCTGGAAGTAATTCAAACATGAAGTAGGAGTACTTGGCTCTGTTATATAAACAGATCCTGAGCAAGCAAGTTTAGTAAGTTGCTGTTATTACATACAACTGACAGAAGCAAAACAAGCTATGTTAGTCCAATGCTCTGATTTAATTTTCATACGAGCCAAGGTAGCCGCAAATGTATCTGGGGTCATAGCTTTTAGCTGTGTCTTTGTACCTCATACCCCTGCTTGTGTATGGGGGTAAGACCCTGTGCACAACACAAACCAACACTATCTTGAAAGTGAGACACATTTTCCCATAAGAAAAAGTGAATCAATAACATGAACTTAGGGGTGAATTTTGCGTTTGAAGAAGTCATCAGTCTCTTTCAGTCCAAGTCCGAAGGCCAGGTTGCCCCAATGGCAGAGCTTAAGTCAGCAATGTAATAAAGCTTTTGAAAAGTAGGGAAGCCACAATGATTCTTTCTGTATGTTCTGTGTATCTGTAGAATGATATGATAGATATTCTATCTACAATACTCCTAGCAATCACCTAGTAGTAATTGCTATAGGGCTTGATGCTTCATATGTGCATATAAACACGTACTGAATCTGTCCAAGCTCCTGTGCAAGACATTGCTGTTACCAAAGTGCTTAGTGTAGTCCACAGTTACAGCTAAAACGCACAGATGTTATGTGTATTGCATACAGCTTATTTTATAGCAGTAAAAGGAGGAAAAAGTATTTCACAAAAAGAATGGCAGTGACTTAAATATTAATAATATCTGTGAAAGAGTGGATTATCAGGTGGTGTAACAATTACATTTGTATTTCAGAGTTGCACATAATTTTAACCATGCATGAATAGAAAATTAGTTCACAAAGGAGCATATCTACCTATATTAATGAGTGGAAAATAACCAACAAAAATCACATTAAATCTTTCATGTGTTAGATGTTACCTGAGAAGACCACCTGTGCTGTAAATTCTCATTAAAAAAAAAAAAAGACTGCTCAAGAGAGATTATACTCCTGATATTCCACTAAAAGTGCTTGTCAAATAAATTGGACTACAGGGAATAAAACATGTTTAATTAATGAAAATGGACTCCTATAGCTGTTGCTGTGCAGTGATTCAGATGATTAAAAAAAAATTCTGGCATGGGACAATAGCAGTGGAAGATCATTGCCATGCAGATTGTTTGGAAGACATGAACTGATTGCCTCTTAATTAGTCTATGAAAAGAGTGCACTTGATTAGGTTTCAGTGCGTTGCACAACCCTTTTTAGTTTGTTATTAGACCCCTTTCATGTTTACTTGCCTGTCAACGTATAGAAAATATCAAAAAATATCATACTTGACTAGAAAAAGTGACTCAGGTCCTTTAATTTCATTTAATCATATTACTTGCCCTGAGAAATACAGTAATAACCTAAGTAATATTTACCATATCTATTACTATTTTACATTTTGTTTAAAGACAAGTGAAAGCGGCTCTCCACTGAGAACCTTGCAGCTAAGATCCACCTCTGAAAAGACAGCTTCCTAGACAGCAAGTTGAACCTAAGCTTACAGTGTGCCCCTTGTAGCAAAGAAGACTAGCTGCATACTGGGCTGCATTAGCGAAAGTGTAACCTGCAGCAAAAGTGGTCTTACCATTACTCAGTGCTCATGTGGCCACTCATAACTGTGTACATTTTTGGGAATCCCAGGACAAGAACTATGTAACATACTGGACTTAGAGTAATAGATGGCCACCACGACGGTCAAGGAACTGGGGCACGTGTCAGGACAGGTCAGAAGAGGAGACTGGGAGATCTGGGTTTGTCCAAAGAAGGCAAAAGGAGATCTTACTGCAGTGTTCAGTTGTCTAATTGGAAGGTAGAAAGAGAACGAAGCCAGACACTTCTCAGAGGTGCACAGTGACATGGCAAGTGACACCAAGCACAAGTTGGAAAATAGGAAATTCTCAATGTTTAACCACCTGTGAAGATTGTTGTCATCTGATCATCTCTGAAAGTAGTCAACAACTACAGCTGATTGTCTAGAGTGTAGGTGAATCCTCCATCACTAGAGATCACTGGACAAAGCCCTGCCCAACCTGCTCTAGTGCAACCTTCTTTGAGCAGGAGGCTGGATCAGAGGACTTCAGAAGTCCTTCTGACCAAGCTGATTGTGTAATTCTGTGTGGTACAAACATCTTAGGCCCCCAGATGAATAAATGTGCCACCACAGGCACAGCAACCAGTGTGTTGTTTTCTAGTGCTGTGGACTCTTTTGCACATTCAGGAGGAGTGACTCATGAGCAGAAACATTGAGCTGAAAGATAGGTCTGTGCTGGGGAGCTGAGTGTATGGCTCTCACAAAGTCAACCGCACTTGCATGCAGCTCAGGAAGAGAAAACCAAGTATGGTTCAATCATTGTATTTAAGGATTTGAGAAGCTGTTTACATCTGACCAGCTCTGCATAGTTTTATTCTATTCAAGTAATACACCTTCCTCTATGGTCTCATCTCTGTTTTTGTTCAGCCACGTCCTTCTCTCACAACATAGAAACCCAGTGAAAATTCAGCTTCATATCTCTAAACTCTGCTGTCTTGAAACTTTGGTTCACCTTTAGGATACTAAGGCTCCTCTGGACTCCCTTGTTTGTGCCTGCAGTCCTCATCTGAATTCCTGAGCATAAGGTTGTTGCTTGATTCAGAACCCAGCTCTGTCCACCAGGCTAGACTTGTCACCCAACGGTCTATGAAATTAGATGGCTAAAGGATTTTATATTTTCTATGCCTTGCTGTGGGGTCTGAGGGGGAGGTGTTACAACGTACTTATTTCAGCTTTGTCGTTATTCTTATTTAATGTTTATCTCATATACAAGTGTCTGGTTTTCCCTGTAAGAAATCTCCTAATTTGAGTGCAATGACAATAGCAATAAGGAATTCATTTGTGCAGCTTATTTCTACTTATTCTACTTATTTCAACACTCATTAAAATAAAGACAGTCAAAAGCATTTTCCCTAACCCAGTCAATTCCTGTGCTTTTACATGTACCAGTAGATCATAACTAACAGAGAAGGCTGTTAAACACAATCAGTCAAGAGGAAAAATGGAGTTGGTGTTATTACAGCTCTCACTAGCAAGTTTGCAATGTAAAATGTACCTCTTTTAATCAGCTTCTACAAAATCCACGCAACACAACCTCACTAGAGGCAGAGGGGTGAGCTAAGGTCAGCTGAGAGATGAAAAGTGAGCACCAGTGCTCTTGAACGGATGAAGGGACAGAGCCTCCATCTGCTGTATTACCCTTTGTAAATGTTCATTAAAAGACTAGTGAATATGCAGTGGGTTACACTCAGGTTGTTCCTGTACTGAACATAGGGATGTGCAGTACAACTCTGTCCTGGGAACCACTCTAAAACATGCTGTAGCACAGCTGTGTGAAGCAGCAAGAATAAAATGCCATGGTATACATGTGAAATGGCATGAAGATGTTGTTTTAACTCTGCATCTAATGTTGGACATTCTGAATTGCTCTGAGATTTTTTATTCAGTCCAAAGAATGTTTTGTCAGGTTCATTTTTGCCTTTGGGGTTTTTTTAATACCAGATAAAGAGACTTTCCTTTTTAACATAGAAAGAGAGCAATCACTTTCAGATGAGTCAATGGAATAGTCCTTGTCCTTTTTTTCTTATCAGATTGACTTTGAATTTAAAACAAGCACAAAGGGAAAAGCACAAGAGTTACCAGTTTCTACTTCAACAAATACATGGTCTTTCTTCTACATCTACTTATTTATTCAAAGTCTTTCAGTGTCTTACAGATCACAGGCAGTGGAGAGTCTCTGGAGAGAATTAGACCGCTCTTACCCTGCAGAATCCATATTTTCAACTTTGCTCATCTTGTCTCAAACAATGTGTGCATGAATGTGTCATTACTCACCAAGAATGCGTATAGCTGTGGGTATCAAAGGGAAAGACAGAAGAAAGCTCAGAGTGGTTCTTTATATCTGTGAGTGACTGAAAACACTTCCTTGGGTTTATTTAAACTCGCAGACTGCATCAGTTAACTTGGAAAATACGCTTGAGAACAGCTGGAATCCAACTGAATACAGCAAGTCCCACTGAATTGTTAATGATGTCTACAGCATATTGGGATTTGTTTTGGAGTAAATACTCAATGTGTAATTTGTTAGCATGTTTTCAGTCTGAAGTGTGAAACCAAATTGAAGCCTACCCCACTGTCCCATCTTTTAAAGACTCAGAAAGGTACATGCAAATACAGGCACTCATTCTGCAGCAGCTCTTGAGAAGACATTTCAGATAAGACATCTTCAGCTCTGGTTCTTAGGCTAACGTTCAGCATGATGGGGGGATGAAGAAATGGTTTTGTTTGTCTGCTGTTTCTCCAAGTGATGGATTTAACACCTCTGGAGTGTATTTCTAATGATTTTGACTTTGCTCCTTCTGTTTGGTTTGAAGCAGACTATGTGTGTTAATTAGGAAATGTAAATACCTTTACAGAATTGTGCATTTGGATGCATTTTTCTAAATCAATTGCTGTAACCACACTAGTGGAAACAAGAGCAATTGCTGATGCTCAGTTATCTTATGGCCTGAAATATCCATTTCTGTATACAAGTACAGCTTTTAAAAGAGAGGAAACATTGGGAAATTTTTAACCTTAAATGGAATGTAAATTCATATGAAAGTTAATAGCTTGTGGCTTTTATTCTTGGATAATGGAAAGACTTCTCCTTGCTTCATGAGCTCCAGTAGTGGAAGGCGTTGGTAGAATCTTGGAAGCTGTTTCTGGAAGCCTGGTAGTCAGTAGTTCTTCCTGCTCTGCTAGGAGCCTTTTGTAGAGAGGCCCAGTGCTAAGAGCTTTGATTACACAGCCAGCAGGTATAAAACTGATGTATGGGCATTTAGCACAGAGCTAACCAGAATTCCACATTTCCAGCCTGTGGGCAATAACACTAAGAATTTGAAGTAAATTTTGTTCCAGGTTAGAGTTAATGCACCTTGTAAAAGACAAATTTAGAACAAAATTAAAACGGTTTGTGGGTTCAAGAAATACACACCTGTGGCACCTAATTTCCTTTTATAATCTCATTTTACATTTTTTGTGGTTTTATGATTGTATGCACAACACTTTTTAACATTACAGAATGCATATGACAGTCAAAGTATTATTTGACACATTCAGTTGTAATAGCACCTGAAATGTCTGTCTTGTTTCCTGAGTTACAGTGGAGTGTCAAACTTTGTATGTACATTATAACCTTTGAGTTACACCTAGTACACCTCAAGGTAGAAAAGATTGAACTACATAATCTCCTGCTGTGCATACCCTGTGGCACAGCATTATGCTGATCATCACACCAGTGCAACCCTACAGATCTTTTTAAATCTTAAATTCTAGATTTCTGTGAAATGACAAATTTGGAGCCCAAACTCCTCTCATTTAAAAATTAACTTTCCCTACAGGAACTTCTCTTGAAATCAGCATGTTCTCTGTTTCTCTTTTAACCAATGAACTGTTGTTGTTTCAAAAGAGAAAGGAAAGAATAAAATCACCTTTTAGAAAAACATTTGGAACAAGCTCTTATTTGAGGTCTGGTGCCAGGGATGGCTCTTCCCTTAAGATATCAATGTGGGTGATGAGCTTAGCAGAACAATAATGGTTTGCTCCTGTGGACTGTCTTTTCTTTTGCCTGCTGCAGGCTTCCTAAATCTCTCACTGCTAAGGAAGGCCACAAAGAGGCCACCAGGATCTTTCTACATATGAAGGAGAAGCTGAATAACCACTAGCTCCACACGCAGTTCTGTCCAGACCCTTTCCAGGAGGGTTGTACTGTGCACTGGCTTTTCACTTGCTACACAACCCTTCCTCACTTTCCCCGCTGCTGCTTTGCTGCCCCTATCAGACCTAACCTTATAAACTAAAGAAGGGCAGTTATCCTAATTTTATGCCCTTGTTATTAGTCCTACTCTTCTGTCCTTGCCAAAATATCTATTTACACCTTTGCTCTGCTGATGTCCCACTTCCCAGGGCTGATGTCCCCATGCTGCCACCTCTCCCAGGTAACACCATCTCCACCCACACGCAAGTCTCACTGCTCTCTGAAGATCTCACCTTGCCCTCTGGAGAATGGTGGTGATTGCTGGCTTCTTTGCTTCTTTGCTTTGTTTTCTTTAGCTGAGCTCTAACTGGGGAATTGTTCCTCATTTTGTGCTTAAGGCTGAGGCTGAACTAATTCCCCAGGTATTCCTCACTGAAAATGTCTCAAAACAAAAAGTATTTATGTGCCTCTTGTTACAACTGAAAGCATAAGGAAAACTCACTTTCCCTACCATTGTCTGTTCAACAATTGCACAGCAAAATTCATGGAGGAGCTTGGTATATGGCGCATTTGCATGTCATATTTTTATTTTGAAAACCACATTAAAAATAAAGCCTCATTGCCATGAAAAAGTAATGCTTGAATTTGTAACTGTATAAATTATACCTTCTTAAACAAGCTCTGGTTTTGTCTCAGAGCTCCCATCTCAGGTTACTTTCGCTTGCTTCTTAGTAATAAAATGGCACCATAAACTTATTTTATATCCTGCTTTTCAGTAAAATACAGTGTAGTAGGTGGCAGACACAGGAAATTTATATCCTCAGTCACGTCAGTGTGAAAAGTATTAATCACAAATAAGAACTGTGTCCTCAACATGTCACATTTATAAACAGCAGAGAAAATTGAGATGGACCAAAAGAAAGGTATCAAGAATGTAGTCTTTACCAGCCCCTGATGACTGATGGTGCGATTTGCCTAAGAACAGTAGAAGGGAGTCAAAGAGGTTCTTAGCCAGCCTCCTGTGCCATCCTCCCTCAGATACTTGGGCTCAGAGCTTGTGTGTGTGCATGTGCTCCTCACGTAGGCACTCAAGCTAGAAGCACTCTGAATGCTGAGAGTCAGTGCTAGAGAATATGAAGCTCGTCTTCTGGTGTGTGGCAAATGCTGTGTCCACAGCTCACTGGTTTCAAGTCCTCAGGCAGACAGGGTGAAGGTGAATGATGCATCAAAAATAAGCCTAATACTGCAACTGTGACAAGCTGAGACTTTGGAGAGAACAGAAAGCCAGTCATCCAGCAAGTATCCCTGAAGATTTTGATCCCTATATAAGTCATCTTTGTGCACTTGTACTCAACTTCTCCTCCAGCCCAGGGTGAGGATGCATAGCGAGGTAAAGGGAACATATTGCTCAGAACAGACAGGATGAACTGCTGTGTAACTCTCTGTGCTTTAATGGCATTTGTCACTATGCAGGTGGCTGAAGAACCAAGTGAGTGTTTAAGGCCCTCTTCCCACCTTCTTTTGTGATGTGCATGCCAGCTCAGCCACGTGCATGCAGTCATGCTTGCAGAAGTGGCAGGTTGGCATTCAATGTAGTACTGTGTAGAGTTATTCTGCACAAAGCTCAGGATGTGTATTGGTGAAATAATTATATTTTGCCATTCTGGTGTGAATCTTAGTGACATAGTTCTGCGCAATTGCAAAAAGAATTATAAAACGGATTTGTTTCTACCTTCATTTTTTTCTAAAACAGGTCTGAAGAAAGAAGTACAGAAAGATCAGGATGCTAACAGACCAGCTGTTTCATCCCCTAAGAAATCAGCAGTAACAGCCACCAAGCTCCATTCACCAGGTATTTATGAACCTAAAAGCACCATTTTAGGCAAGATTTAAACTTACTGACTTTGCAGCTCTTGTTAACATACTAAACTCTGAGACCTACTATTGTTAAGTGAAGATTGATTGTGTCCAAGGCTCATTAAGCTCACTGTGAGTACAGCAGGCTTTATCATACCAATACATGAGGTGAATAGACTTCTGTTTTCTTTGTAACAGCTGTGCAGTCATCTCCCATTCAAAACAAAGATTTGTTGCTATTACATGTTTAAGGGCACAGGAGCATTTTTTTTTTCATTTTTACAAATTTCTTATAGAAAAAGAGAACAGATAGATGCAGTGAAATAAAAGAAACCTCAGACAGTTACATGGAGTGATAGTATATTACTCAGAATCATCTTTTACTAAATGGCAGAGGCACTAAATTCCCCAGGCTACTTATATGTATAACTGGAAAAAGTATTATCTATAGAAATAACCTTCAGAATGCTATTTGGGACTTCTCAACTTTTACCATTTCCAAATACCTTTGTTTAGTTACTTAAATGAAGAGAACTTATTTCTGTTTATGTCTGCAAAGTGTACATTAACAAATGTATAAGGTACTAAATGCTTCTGTAAGGCTGTCTTTTGGCTGACCTAAATATTTTTGAAATGAATGGGCATGGTCCCATTGATTTCATTGTGCTTGCAGTTTTTTTCTGTTCTGTTACCTACCTTTTCAGACTCAAATACTTTAAATGTCATCTCTACAGCTCTACGATTTTTTATTATGGTGAATAAAAGCCCATATTTCTTCATTTGATTGTAAAATAAAACAGCCCTTTAGCTCCTGTAACTTGCATGAAGAGTCTCTTCATGCTTACTAATTCCAATCCCCATTCTTCTCCTTCCCAAACAACAAAATCAAGAAGATGGAAGGTTAAGTTTAATCTTCCCAGACACCCACAGGACTTAGAATTCTTCTCCTTACATAGATATGAGGTTAAAAAGATAAACTTAATACTGTCCTTTGAGTTTCATTATGTTCAATCTATTTTGCATGTGGTGAGATCACGAAGAAAGATACAAAGAAAAATCTGTTGTGGAGAGTGCCAGATAGGCAGCTCATCAGGGTTTATAATGGTGGGAGTCCGATTTAGGCATCAGCACTGATTGTGGCTAGAGCAGCGTGTAACAGCGCAGCTGATATGCTTCCACTAGAATTAGAAAGCAAAATGGAACAGGCATATTTGTACTGTGTATTTGTATTGTCTTAATGAGGCATGCATTTCCACTGGTGACTTCACGATTTTCAAGGCTTAAATTATTGGCATATCCAATTTATGAGGCCTCAAAGGTTTCCTCTTCCTTATGAGAGGTTGAGTGACTGCCCTCTCTCTATCAGATTGATTTAGGATTTCTTAGGCTTGGTTGTCTGAAATTCTGGCAGCCTAAAATTGTTTGTCACCCTAAAGATCAAACAGGAAAATAGATCTTCATTTTTTTTTAGCGTAGACCTTAGCATTCTTTGAAATAACATCAGCAATAAGAAGGTGATAAAGGCAGACAATTTTTCACCTATTTAGTATTTCAAATAGCAATCAAAACCAGTCATTAAGCAGACAAGAAGTGAGTGCAGCAGGGACCAGGGGGCAGTAACATAGGGTTTCCACCATCAGGATCACAAACGCATGCAGCATTTACACTTTGTGGTAGGAGACTGGTGTGTTGAAATGGAAGGTTACAGGCTCTTCAGGAAAGACATGTCTGGTAGGCAGGGATGGGGAGTTGCTATTTTTGTTAGGGATAGGCTGGAGAGTATAGAACTCTGGGGACAGGTGAGCAGTCGACAGAGACTTTTTGGGTCAGGGTTAAAGGGAGAACAGAGATGGGAGACGTTATTGTGGGGATCTGTTACAGACCGCCTGATTAAGAGGACTCGATGGATGAAGCACTCTATAGATAGATAGGAACAGCCTCACACTCGCAGGCACTTGACCTCATGGGAGACTTCAACCACCCTGATATCTGTTGGAGGGATGGTACAGCCAGATTCAAGCAATCCAGGAGGTTCCCTGGTTGTGTGGAAGACAGCTTCCTTCTGCAAGTAATAGAGCAGCCGACAAGGA
>JAOEHX010009913.1:6063-20631 GCA_025448015.1 Bolborhynchus lineola | reverse complement strand
ATCAGGTTGGCATCAGCCCACCTCAGAAGCATGTCAAGGTCCCTCTGGATGGCATTCCTTCCCTCCAGCATATCAACGAAACCACACAGCTTGGTGTCATCCGCAAACTTGCTGAAGGCACACTCAAGTGCAATTGGTGAAGTGCAATGGGGAGAACACAGGGGTGGTCTTTCTTACGTTCTGTATGGCAACTCCTGCCTTTTGGTTGGAGCCCTGAATGTTTGCTGAACATTTCTTGAAGCCATTGCCACAGCCTGATTAGGATGGCTGGCTGCACTGCTGTCCTGTGCTGTGAGGAAGGGAGGGAGGAAAAGCAGTGTTGGGAAAAGTTATACCAGGAAACTGGAGGAAAGTTGTCATGGAGGCTTCAGTCATCCTCTGCACAGATCAAGTGAGGGCAGATGGTTACTTCTTTCGAGCTTAACTGACCCTTAGTTTCTTTCCAGTCTTTTTGCCACAGAGATAACTTAAAACATCATCAGTCTGCTCTTTGTCTTTCATGCGCTGAAAACAAATATGTTGCAGGTGCCCGTGTTATGTACTGCTCCTATGTCTTTCCCATTTTTAGGGCTTTTCTACCAATTATAGAGAAGTGCTTATCATGATGATTACAGGCACTGTCAATTTTGCCACTTCCCTTCATTATGCGCGTCTGCTCTTAACCCAACACCAGTGGCAAAGGAAACAATATCACATACTTGTTCTCTTCCTTATCACCACATCCCAGATATTTACAAGCAGTTTGGCATGCTTAGAAGTGATGGTTGGGTAAGTGTTGTCTAACAGGTTTGAGTGAAAACTGCAGCAGTAGACATTAGGAGGCAGAACTGCAGGAGCAAAAGGGCTCTTGAATCTGCGTTAGATACTGGCTCCCATGGACAGCCTCACTGCTTGTTTGGACATTTTGAATACACCCAGGAGATCAAGAAGAACTATGTGGCAGATAACCTTATCTCCAAGAGAGTAAAAATGCAGAACCATGAAATGTCTAATGACTGACCACAGTGAAGAGCTTGGTAGTAGACTGTACAAAGGTAGTGCTTTCTATCATAACATCTCTAAAAATTTCCTTATTATAAGTTCAAAAGTGAGTCTGGACAATTCAACATTCAGGCAGCTGCTCCTCTTTGAGTAAATAATTTCTTGAAGGCTTTGTGGTATGTTTTTATTGGTAGTGGTTACACCACTAAAAATGACAAATACAGCTGAAAACCATTGGCATTGCAACTTGCACTGTTATCCTGCACGTCCAACAGGTTTCATGTAAATGCTTGAGGAGGGAAGTTTATAGGTTTCTTTAAGTAGTAATTTGTCTATTACCCGTAGCTTCTCTGTGCTGTCAGAAGATTTGGCTAATATTGCATCATATTGCTCAAGTACTATCATGTTGCTGGGTTAGTATCTGGAACACCATGTGGATTAAAAGCTGCAGAAAAGCCTAATAAATAAAATTAAATTGTCCACAGCAAAACTATGTTCACTTTTACATGCTGTTAAAATATTCTTGTTTATATGCCAACGTTGTGAGATCCATGATATTCAGATTGAGTTCTCAATAGGCCTCTTCTAATATTCCAAGTAAGTTATTACCCTAGTTTGATCAGTGGATTAAATTACACAATTCATAATAAACATATTCCATTTACATTATTATTTTTTGCCATCAAGGTTTTTAGAAACCTTATTACATGCATCCATCTGTCTCTGTGACTTTGATCAACAGAGAACCTTCTCCTTGACCTTTAATATTAACAACTGTGGGTCTCTGGTGAATTACATTTTTTGGCTAAAAAATATTTCATAGAGATTTTTCTTCTGGCTTGTTCATACTACTGAAAGCACCAAACTTGGGAAGCCTGAATGGTCATTTCAGAGCACAAGGAAAATGGTAGATAGCTGTTTTCTGATTTCAGAGAAAAGCTATGCTAACAGTTATTTCTCCTGATTTTACATAGTTCTATCAAACAGCAGTGCAAACTGGGGAAAACTTTGTCTGCCAGAAGTATTGCTTCCCTGCCCTTTACTTCATACAAATTTCACTTGCAGGACACACTTTCTTCTTAATGGATAAGCAACACCCAAACAACTATTTCAGCCTAATACAACAGAGTGAAAACAGTGTGAACTACTGCTAATTTAAAACTGAAACACAATGTCTTTTAGCTGTGCACTGTCATTGGACATGTCACCTACTTGACTTTGATATGATCTAAGAAATAAAAATGTTTTAGATAGAATAGATGTACAAAGAGTGAGCAAATGGCACTTTTTATCACTTTGACTACTGCTTATAAAAATGATTCTAAACTCTCCAAAAAACCTAACAACCTTTGTAGAATTTGCCTTTCAAATACTTTAAAGCTTTGTTTAATATCCTTGAGCTTAGACATTCTGCTACTTTGAAAATGTTTCTTCCAGTTAAAATTAAGCTTTTTTCTTAGTTTGCAATACTAGGCAAAGGAAAATTTAAGCCTACTCAGTATTTACACAAGAGACCACAACTCAGGGAACAAGTGAAGTTGTATTTCACTATTCTTAATACCAGACGCGCATTTCTACATCCTTGAGCAAGACGGACTACTCCTGGGACACACAGGGGTACACAATCACACCACAGAGGATGAATGGGCAGGCAGCCACAGGACACGATGCACTGATTTGGTCATATTAATGTTTTGAAGTTTGTCTTAATGTCAGCTACATGAAGATAGATGATGAGATACGGTGAATATCTACATTAAATTCCATTCATGATTTGATCTCTTTATCAAATACTGGTATCTGTTCATTACTATGCCTTCATAGTTAGTAAGAACAAAATTTCACAAATCTTTACTCTTAAGAACAGCCCTTATTCATGTTCACTTCATTTGAAGGTAATAAGAATGTTCATCTTGCTTGGCCAAGTAATATTGGTTTTCTTTCCTTTCAACCTTGTAAGAACTGAGAAAACAAAAAGGTCACAGCAATCGCTTGATCTCAAAATTTTAGATTTTCAAAATTAGTTGTTAACTAATCAGTATCTCACCACTATTAAATCATCACAAAAAGATCTTTGAATAAATGTAAAATATTTCCATGATATTTGAAGTTCTTTTTAATAGCAGTCTTATTTTAGTTTTTGCCAGGTTTGATGTAAATCAAAGTATCTACCTGAAGTGGGATAAAAGGTCACCCTCTTTTTTGTGTGCACTGAGAAATTGAATAATTTTCCAAAACTCCAAAATTCCCAGAGTTCACTTGACAATAGCAAAAAGGCTACACATATAATGGGCAAAGTCTGTGACTGAACATAGTACCCTGGTATCTGCTGACACTTACATACAGGCTTAGAGTTGCTTACTCATTGATGGAGATCATCAGTTACTATTGATGAATTATGTTACTTGAAGCAGCCAAGCAGAAAGCTGGAATACAGGGTGGACTGATAAAACCTGTTGGCAACATCAAATGCTTCTACAAGCCTGTCTTGGCAGTTAGAGGCAAAATAAGCCTTCTGGTACCACATTAAGAATGGAGCAGAATTGTACATCTACAAATCTGTACAGTCTTATTTTAATTACATAAACCCGTGACACAGTATATCTCAGAAATGAAACACAAGTACAGGGATTTAAAGTAGCTGACATGGGAAAGGACTCATTCACATGGAAATTAAATCCTCATCATTTTACTAGCCCTGTCAAAAGGCTTGGATTGCAATAATTGTCCCAGCTCTCCAGCAGTGGTTCCAGTGGCTCTAAATATTTTTCCAATTCCAATTTGTTTACAAATTAACATTCTTTGGCAAAATGATTAAGAACAGACCACTGCTAAGTTCTAACAATCTGGTATTCCAGACATGATCTCCAAGTTCCAGCATGTCCTATCTGTCAAGATCCTGGACATAAGCACTGTGTTTGACCCTGGCAAAGCATCAAGATAGCTCTGATTGGTGCAATAGTGGGCAGCAGTCTCTAAACACAAAAAATTCTGCCTGTATTACAAAAAAGATACAAGAAATAAGTCTATAGTATGCAGTATGACATTTCCTTTTATTAACCCTTCCTGCACTGGACAATGAACTAGAGCTTGGACCAAGCTTGGCCAAATCCTTAACAGTAGCACAGAAAAAAACTCACCCTCCTCTATTGCACAACAGCTCACATATGAGCATGCTAATAATATCACTGTTTCTTACCAGTTCTAAGAGTGGGTTTACCTTCATGCTGAATAACAGTAATGACTTAAGTGATCCCATAAGACTCTATGGAGGAGTGCACTGAAAGCTGATTGCACATCATCACATAGATTCAGTAACTCATTATTTGGAAACATATCAAAAGATAGATACCACAGGTTATTTGGTGGAAAAGCATCACTGCCATCTTCCTTCTGGATCTTTCTCCCTTCCATTCTGCACATCTCCATACAGGAGGACAGCTGGGGAAAGGAACCAATCTTATGTGGCCTATACTAGGTCAAACAAACACAGCAGTTAATTTTAAGATACCCTGGAACTACTCTATTATTGATCCAATTTAGGAGCACAGATCTTAAATTGAGATGTGAAAAGAGGTGAAGAAAAGCTTGGTTTAATCTTTCTCAACCGTCATGCAGTAGTGACAGCTTTTCACACAAGGAAAACCAACCTACATTCCAAAAAAGGATGTAGGAATGGGCTCAGAGAAGAGCAATCTTTGACAGAGGGCAACAAAGTTCTTCCAACTTCTTTTCCTGAGACGGTATGCTTCAGTATAGCCCCTGTCCTGGAAAGTAGTCAATAGGACCATGTAGTCAATGGTATTATGGAGAAGGAACAAATAAAAGGAGGATTATTTTGTGTAGGAACATAAAGCTGTCATTCAAGGATTGAAGGAATGAGAAATTTTAAGAAAAAATTAAGCCAATGGTATTGATACCAAATTAAACAAAGATTTTATTGTGTATAGAGACATATCATAGAAAAGGCTACAAGGAACTCTCTAGATAAGGAAGACAGGGAACAAAAGGACCAGATGTCGTCTTTCAAATTGATGTGGGCTTTCCTTCTGTAGATAAGACCTAAGACACAGGTAAACAATTGCAAAGAAAACAGCTAAAGGAGCCTCTCAGGGTCATAAATTAGCCCAAGCGAGAACATGCAGTAAATTGGCAAGACAAAAGAGTGCCTGCACCATGGCCTTATCTTCCTAAATTATCATATGCAATGAGTAACGAGAATTGGGTGGGCATTTCATGAAACTGTTACGAATATATAGGTATATAAGCTGTAAAATGCCTCTTCTCGGTGTGCATGATAGGCAGAACAATAACCCATGTACCCAGTATTGCAATAAAGTAATACTGGCTTTCTAACTTTGTCATTTTGATTGGAGAGTTTATTTCACAGATTTCGGTGAAAGCAGACATGCTAAATATCTACAAAATATCATGGAAAATGCATGTAAGTGAAGAAAAATAGCAAAGAAAGATACAAAGTCCACATTTACCCATCTAAAAGACCTTTGAAGGTGGACATAAATACATGGAATGATAAGACGTAAGAATGGCAGACACAGATTAATATGATTACTAGTCCAGGAAAGTACAGAACTCTAGAAAAAGAAATATAAGGAAAATAAAGGCAAAACTGGCAACATCTAAAGGCTATAAAACATTTTTTTTTAAAGCACCATAGTAAGAAGACACAAAGCTTTATACAGGAACTCTTATCTCTTGAGAGGAAATAAGCCTGTTAACTCAATCCTGCATTCCTTCCTCTATTTAAGAGACAAAAAGGTTTTCCTTAGTAGTGTTTTCAGTTACAAGAATATGTTTCTATCACTTTTCCCTTTAGTAACATCTTTTCTGTGAACAAATCAGACAGAAAGGACTGCTTCCAGGCAAAACATAAAAGCTGCAAAGGTATGACTGTCTTTCATAGAAGTAAGGTGTTCACATCTCAAAATAATTAAGACTGGGATGTCTTAATTTAAGATTATGATAGTTGAAAGTCAAGACAATAGTTATCATCTTATCTTCTTTCAGATCATTTACTTTGGTTTCCATTAAAGTCCACAAAGGTATTGCTATTAAGCTCCATACTAACTTTTAGTGAATAAGCCTCCCATGTAAGGCTCCTTACATATGTCCTACGTGGGACTCCATCTTATGCAATAACCTCATCTCCTTGCTCAAGGACTCCTGCTTTAAGTTTTTCTACCACAAAGGGCACATTGTCAGGACAAGATCACCACATGATTCTGACTGGCTGTCCAGGCTGCTCAGACAGGGAAACAGCTGGCCAGCTGGAAGGTCAAATGGAAGTTGTGAGTAAAAGCACATAGGTTCTTTCAGAACACCAATGTAAGGAATTGGTTTACAGTCAGAAGAAATGGGCAGGAAAGGATGAAAGAGGAAGAAGATGGAGAGGACACAGGGGCTGGAGTTGGTTGCTCCACATGACTGGATCAAGAAGTGCTACCGAGCACTAGTAGAAAACTGAGACCAGAAACAGAATAAATCACACTGTGAGAAAATAAAGTTGATGAGACTGTGATCACATGTCATGGTAGATATGGGCTTCAGTTCTGGGACTGATGGAAAACTGGGAGGCAGGACTACAGACACACTTCTGAGACAAAACAGGAGCAAGAGTGGCATCAGTCACCACTAGGGAAAGCAGGAACAGGTATCTATGGGCAGCCTACCCTGTTCGCGGAGTGAGACAAATGAGCTGGCTACAAGACAAGTCAACCATTGCAATTAAGTTACTGCGTGTGAGCTAATCCATCCATCTGAAAATTGGGGCTTTTACAAGAGGTGTGTCACCATGCTGATACAAAAATACCACCTATCTGATAGTACAGGAACGGTACTTGCATTTCCCAATATGTATAGCATCATGTGGACATTTCAGCTTAAGTGGCATTAGCTTAGCATCTCTATAATCCACTCCATACAAACAAATGCATGGTCTAAACTATCACACATTCTTTTCCAAAGCCCAGAACAGAACTGAAGCACCATTTTCCTCCTCTGGAAAGGTGTATTTACGACACTCAGTGTACCTCATTTCTCACATACAGAGCCATAAAGCCATTTGCTAAAGATCCAGTCTTGGTCTCTCCAGACTGAGACCAGATACAATACAGGTCCTAAAGTTTATCAACTTCAAGTTGATTAAAGCTGTGTTTTGAAGGTAAAAAAGTGTGATAATGTATTACGTACTTTGAAAACAAAGCATGAGACCTCTTGTGTTTGGCATCCAAAATTAGGGAATGTTTTTGACAATTCCGACATTTATCTTTCTGTGTCTCAATTTCTCAATTATAAAACAATAATAGTGGTATTTAATACAGTAGGGAACCATAGGTTAGCTAATTTTTTGAAGCTATGGGGAGAGCACAGCACAATGTTCCACAAAGATATTTGATAATTTTACATTTGATCCAGGATCTGCCTGTTGGAAATTGAGTAAGAGCTGATATCGAATACTGAAGGAAGAAGAAATATGGAGTAACTACCCCTTTATTAAAGCGTTTCCCCAAAAGGGAAAAAAAAACATATCTATACAATCATGTAATTAAAAACTGTCTGATAATGTGTATACACAAAAAGGGCAGAATAAAATTCACACAGGAAGCCTTTATTTTTACATTCCTCACATTTTAAGGATCTGACTTTGCAATTCTTATCACTCTTTTTGTATAGTTTCTCCCTGTGGGCAACTCTATTTTAATTATATTAGAGTTTGTTGCACAAACTAGTTAAGCAGCCTAAAAATTTGAAGTTCTGGTTTTCAAATAGAATGTTATGAAAATTAATTTGATTGTCCTTTTTATCTTTAGTGTGTATTTGTGATTCCTTTTTAAGTATTTTTATATTATGATTAAATAATCTATTGTTTTCATTGCTGTTACTGAAATCTTACCAAGAAGTTTAACATTTCATTAAATAACATAATTAGTGAAGTAGGTGGAATCAATTAAATTAATGGAAAACCAAAATTCTCTCATTTTATTAAAGTAACACCTTTCACTCAAAAAAGATCCAATTGGTACAAAATGTTGTAAATAAGATTTGTTGTTCAGTACAATGCTCTTATGAATTTATGTGTGTAACAGTCCAGCTTTCTGCCTAAGTAAAGTGAGCCTCCAAGAGAATGAATCTTTTGTAGGTCATTCCAAGAAGTGTAATATTACTTTGGACAGAAAATAATAACCACTGCATACTTAGCAATGTGCATTTCAGACGCAAAGCATGTCTCTTCAGCCTCAAATTTTATAGTGAAAACAGCAACTCCCTTAACTCTTCCTGGGGAAAATCCTACAAAACCAAGTAGTAGAAAATGTAAACAACTTCCCTTCTGAGGGAAAAGGAAGAGAGGCAACTGTATGTGCTCTTTCAGATACCATCAGCAAGGCTTAGCCAAAACTTGGTGGGGTGGTAGATAAAATGGTAAAGAAATGTATATTGATTAGAATATGGTTTTCACTGTATTTAAGAGTATTTAATACAGACTGTAGTACATATGCATTCAGACTTACATGTGTTTACTATCATTAAATGTCATTAGTGTCACAGAAATTCCATTACGATGAGGTAACAAGACCCAAAATATAAAGCTCTCCAGTCTGAACAAATAGACAGAAATACTGACCATAATTCAGTACAATCATTTCTTGCATCTTTGTTTCTCCTCGCAAAGATTAAATTTAACTTGAAGAAGAATTATATTGCAAGCAAGAGCACCAGTATTTTCTGGACAAATGTCTTCATTTAGTTCAATGAATAAATGAATTAATTTTTATTATTGAATAAACCAGCACAGTCATATGATTTTTGGTTTTTTCCCTTCCTTTTCAATACATATGCTATGCGCCCCGTTTTTGTCTTAAATTTGCTGAACTGGGTATTTTAAACTCCACCCTGAATGTTTTAAACTCTGCATTGATTATTTGTACTTCCATTTACTACGATGCCAGTAATTCACTGGAGTAATCTACTCAGTTCCACTGTGACATCTCTCCTCAAGGTTGCCTGTAACTCCTACACACTTCTCAGCATTCTGATTAATGCATGTCCAGAGTGTACTTGCTAATAAAATAGATTGCAATAGCTGTATGAATTATAACATGGATTTTGAACTTTAATTTTACAGTACACAGGATTAAATTCATACAGGATTATAGGAATCTCCCTTTTCCATATCTCGACATTTCCAGCCTCAAATGCCAAGATCACCCTTTCAACCAGGCATTTTCATAAATCTCTCAAGGCTTCTTCTGGGGATAGTGTGACTCCTGTGCCAGTTGACAACATGCTAATCTCTGCTCTATTTTCTATCTATCTGGCAATATAGTAAAAATTCAGTCAAGCACAGTCACTCAAGCACTTCTAACTCTAAATATTACTGATATTAGTTGTACCTGGCTTTCTGCTATGCCCAATCTGAAAATAAATTAAACCAAAACTTACAGACAAGGTATGAAGCCTCAGTGCTATGCAGATTTTCACACTATTAGGCTATGGAGGAATGTCAGGCTACAATAATGGATAAATCCATGGGGAACAGAGAATTCAAATTTTATTCTTTCAGGAACAGCAGACTATCAGGAATTTGATGACAAAGAGCAAAATTCTGACAGTGAAAACTACTTTGCTAAGAAAGTATATTACAACAGTATGCATGTACAAGTTAGAGGATAAGTGAGATTATGCAGGAGGATATTAAGTCATTTACCTATAAAACAGCCCTCAAGGAACACTTTTGTTCTTAGCACATCTGCCATTACTGGTATCGATATTTCTTATTCTTTTGTCTCTCGCTTTGTGTTAGATTTCACATAGGCAGTAGCATCCCAAATTCAGACCATGATTTGCTTTGACCATCCTTCACAAAAAAACCCCATTTCTGCTATGAAAAATATAGCAATTAAATGCTTCATATTATGGCCATTTTTTAGGCTATTAACCAAATCCAAGAGGTGTTGTTTACTTGTCTTCCAACTCCACTGTTCTTTTACTGCTTCCTACTACTAAGATATACATAATAACAACTGGACATAAACTTGTATTTGTTGTTCTTCCTGTGGGTGTGGGTGTGTTTCATGCTTGTTCATGATGTAGAAGGTCACCAGTACTGCATGTTTCTGAGGTCACCGGAAGCCTTCCTTACTCACTGCAGTCTATGCACCAGTCCTCTCTGATGCACTCTGCAAATCTCCCCTGAGATTTGTGCTCTTTATTACGGTCCTGAACTAAAGCTTGTCCTGGGTTCAGCAGTAGCAGTTAGATCGAAGGAAATTAAAATGGGAGCATCCTCTTCCACCTCACTGTAAATAAAACCTGAAAGATAGCTTAGAGGACTAAAGCCAAGAAAGAGCCCATATACTTAAAACCTTTTCATCTGATCATCACAGGGAATGCAAGAAGAGAAATTCAAAGCTTCTGGGTATGGATCAGGCTCATGAGTTCGGTATAAAAGTGCCCAAAGGGGCCAAGATCTGTGTATACATAGGCACAGGGTGACAGGCAGGGCACCCTGGAGCTTTAAAATGGAAAAGTAAGACCCTGTGGAGTCACTTTAAATAACAGTTGAGAAGGGCTTATTTGATGAGCAATTTTCAACAGGTGCCTCAGGTCCTTCTTAAAGTCCCTTATTAAAGTTGAAATAATTTTGGCTACTTTATCCAGAAGTTGCTTACACTAATAAAAAATTAAAGAATTGCATCTACTTTATTTGGAGAAGGTGTTTATGCTGTCTTACATTTTTAGGATTGCCTCTCGCATTCTAGAGCACCACATATTTATAGTTCAGCATGACTGATCTTTAGATATTTTCTGGCTTTAAAACAAATCCTCTCCCCCCCCCCCAATAAATGATTCCATTTTACAACAAGTTTAATTCTTGGCAAGTGACACTACCAATTTCCACATTCATAAACCAGCTATTTTTACTGAATTATTCCTTAGTCTATGTAGTTTTTTGTCTTCAGTTGAACTACCCTTAATCATTTACTAATTAAGTACAAGTCAGATTAGGATTGCCACATAAATGTTAATGTATCTGTCTGATCAAAATGAATTGGAAGCACACGATATCTCATAATTGGTAAATGTAAGATGATAGCTCAAATCCACCTGTTGGGCCTTTGTCACACAAGTTAGCAATTTTCCATTTTAGATAGCTGAAGGGAATGGAAAGAATCCATAAACGCTTGAATTTATGAGGACGTTTTGCTCAAGATGCTGTTCAGAAACTTGACTGCTTCAGATTAACCATGAAATATCATAGAGGACTCAAAGTGTTGAATTATTTCAAGGTTTGATGCACAATGTAATCTCTTGCAGCCATATAACTGTTATTGCTAAAGTACACAAATTTTTCAGCTTTTTTGTTTGCAAATATCTGACATAAAATTTCTCTCTGACATGAGATGGTCCAATAGCAACTGTTAAAATCCCACAGCATATATTTTGCTTGATATTCAGTTTCATAAGCAATAATTGTGTATACTCTGTACATAAGAAATCCACATAGCAACATGGAATTACAGTTTCAGATCTAAGCTTGTGTTTAAAAATAATACCTATTTCTGCACAGATTTAAAGACAGACCTTAAGGACATTAAGAGCTAGTTGAAGACTCCAGCATTGGGAGTGAATGGTTTCCATTACTCTTTCTGTTTTAACTCCAATGCCAATTTCAGTACCAGAGAATTTCACCATTCCATTGCTGATAATGTTAGTTATTAGGTTATAATGTTATTTCATAATCTCAAGCTATTACTTCTCACAACTTCTTAGTTGCTTCTCCTATGAACTAGCAAAACCCTTAGTTTCCTAGAGATAACTTCTACAGTGCTTTATATGCTGATAATATAAAACACTTAAGCTTGTGAAAACAAAATTTGGATTGTCACCATGTAATTTTACTTCAAGACTTGGAACTATAATACACAGCACAGAATCGTAAAAGAAAATGGCTTTTTAGCAAAACTCTGGTGAGGACTTTACCATTCTAGGTATGCAGCAAACTCTGTAATAATTACATCTGTTACAGGAAAGAGAATAAATACAGAATCACAGTATCATGGAAAAATTAGATTTGAAATGATTTCTGGAAGTCATCTAGTACAACCTCCTGCTTCAAGAAAGTCTCACTGAAGCCTTAAGAGCATGGCCAAGGCCTTGCACAGTCATGTTTTGAAAATCTCCACGGAGGTGGATCCCACAGGCTGTCCAGGAAGCACAACCCAGTGCTTAACCACCCTCACAGAGAGGAATTCTTCCAGTGACCAATCAGAATTTTCCTTGCTGCAACTTGTGATTGTTGCACCCTGCTGTCTCATTGTCATGGAGAGCACTGCCTAAGTGCCATCACAATGCATTTCCTTCCTCCCACAACCTCACAGCAAGAGTTTTTAGAAACATATTGAAACAAGTGACTCTATTTTCTCCACTTGGGATTTCAATTATGTTTGGGATGTCAGTGCACTTTGTCCATCATCCCCAACTCACATATGCCTCTCTGAAAAAGCTGGCAGCTGAAGATGCAGACTAAAAACCTGCCCACATATTTTGTTCTAACCACTTACCATCAGAGACATGTTGATTAGATGGACTTAGTGTAGCAACTTCTGTATTTGTTAGTTCTTTTTCTTCTGTACTTGAAACATAGAATTATAGAATCATAGAATAGTTAGGGTTGGAAAGGACCTTAAGATCACCTAGCTCCAACCCCCCTGCAATGGGCAGGGACATCTCACACTAAACCATGTCACACAAGGCTCTGTCCAACCTGGCCTTGAACACTGCCAGTGATGGAGCATTCACATCTCTGGGCAACCCATTCCAGTGCTTCACTACCCTTACAGTAAAGAACTTCCTCCTTACATCCAATCCAAACATCTCTAATTCAACTCAGAGCAATTGTTCACAATTTGCACTTGGGTTTCAAATTTACTCCACCTCTTTCAGACTTGGAGAAGCTCTAGTGTACATAAGCTTGTCTACTGTTTACTACAGCATTACCCAATATGATGAAAGACATTACTTAAAAATCTGCATCCTTGATGTCTTTAGTTTATCATGGTCACACTAATACTACTTCTGCATTAATTCTGAAGACAGATTTATGAATGGAAAGTTAATTAAGTTTATTTCATTAAATGTACAAATAATTTAGCAACCTCACACTGACTGTAAAGCAATAAATTCATTGGAAAGCATTTGCTGGGAGCACGTGTGAACTCCAGCATTTGCTTTGGATCATTCAGCCAATAAACAATCCCTAATCATAGGGCATTTGTGTTTTGTGGACAGGTATGTGTGCAGTTAAGAAAACCTTGTCTGAGAATGGAATGTTTTCAGAACTTGTTTACTTCTTATACTTTTTATTGTTAATAACTTGACAGTTTGTGAATCTACCCAGAAAAGAATATCCTGCCATTTCTAGCAGCTGCATTCAGAGTCATGATGTTAATATTTTGGAGCAGTAATGTAACTAATTTTCTATGCTGTGGGGACTTTT
This sequence comes from Bolborhynchus lineola, assembly GCA_025448015.1. NCBI lineage: Eukaryota > Metazoa > Chordata > Aves > Psittaciformes > Psittacidae > Bolborhynchus > Bolborhynchus lineola. The sequence continues at coordinate 7,133 of JAOEHX010009913.1, read as the reverse complement.
ATGTGCTTTTATTATTTCATATAAGCTGAACTATTCCCTGTATTATTTTTCCCTTCTGCTTCTGCCAATATCACTACTGATGGCCAGAGGCCTCCCAAAACCATTGTGAAAACTTTAATTCTTCCCAGATTTTAGCATTAGAAAAAGGTTAAAAGAAAGACGGGCTTGGGCTTATAAAGCTTATTAGGACCACGAGTACACAAGCGAAAACTAGAGTAACACTGGAGGCTCCAATGTTCCACTGAAGCATCCACTGTAACCAGCCCTAGCAAGAAAACTATCTTCAGGCAATTCTGGGATTGGAAGGAGACAAAGACCTTTCATCCTTTTGCCAGCCTCAACTCCAAGCAGAGAGCTGAATATTAGGCCAAAAGTGGGTCCTTGTCAGTGCCAACATAGGCCTTTCAAAGTGGATATAGCTTTGAAAATAAACCATGTGCAAACTGAGCAACAATTTGTTCCCTCTAGCCCTGTTTCATTTTTCTCTTTCTATGCATTTATTTACAGGTCTCACCTTTTTTTCTCAGTCAGAAACAACTTGTGACCTATGAATTCTCCTTTTGACTAGAAGGATCCTTATGGCTATGTTGTGAGAGTCTACACAAACCCCATGTACTTGTTCCAGGTCCCTGGCCATGGTCTAATGCAGGAACTGGATCTATAGTTCATTAAAACATTAAGATCAGACAACAACAGACAGCTTGCCATTACACTGAGTACAAACAGCTTAAACAGAAAGAGATATTTTCTATTACCTCTGTATCAACAGCAGACTGGGCTTTGATTTATTCAACTTCTTGGTAAAACTGGGTATCCCAAGTTCAAGGCTAAATTTTAATAATTTGATTCTCACTTAAACACAATGCATAGTTGTATATAATAGCTCCTCCAATATTAAAAATGTATACTATAAAAATATTATTCTCAGTAGTTTCAGTTTTTTAATATAAAATTTTTAATATAAAATTTGCCAATGACGCCATGCTGTGTGGCTCAGTCGATACGCTGGAGGGAAGGAATGCCATCCAGAGGGACCTTGACATGCTTGTGAGGTGGGCTGATGCCAACCT
>JAOEHX010009912.1:32758-45820 GCA_025448015.1 Bolborhynchus lineola | reverse complement strand
TAGAAGGCCACCAGATTGGTCAGGCAGGATTTCCCCTCACTGAAGCCATGCTGGCTGTCACCAAGCACCTTGTTGTTTTTCATGTGCCTCAGCATGCCTTCCAGGAGAATATGCTCAAAGATTTTGCCAGGCACAGAGGTGAGGCTGACTGCTCTGTAGTTTTCTAGATCACCCGTTTTCCCCTTCTTGAAAATGGGGGTTATATTTCCTTTTTTCCAGTTATTGGGAACTTCCCCTGACTGCCATGATTTTTCAATATAATGGACAGTGTCTTAGCAACTTCATTTGCAGCTCCTTCAGGACCTGTGGATGGATTTCATCAGGTCCCATGGACTTGTGTGCATTCAGGTTCTTAAGATGGTCTTGAACCAGATCCTCTCCTACAGTGGTGCCAGGGTCTTCATTCTCACAGTCCCTGTGTCTGCCTTCCAAGACTTGGGTGGTGTGGTCAGAGCATTTGGCAGTGAAGACTGAGGCAAAGAAGTCATTAAGAACCTCAGCCTTCTCCAAATTCAGGGTAGCCAGTTCTCCTGATAGCTTCTGGAGGGAGACCTATGTTGTCCCTACTCTGTCTTTTATTCATTGCGTGCCTATAGAATCCCTTCCTGTTATCTTTCACATCCCTACCCAAGTTTAATTTTAAGTGGGCCTTAGCTTTCCTATCCTTGACCCTAGCTTCCCAGACAACATCCCTGCATTCTTCCCAGTCCGCCTGTCCTTGCTTCCACCGTTTATAAGCCTCTTTTTTCCATTGAATTTTCCTCAGCAGCTCCTTATCCATCCAAGGAGGTCTCCGGGCCCTCCTGCCGCACTTCCTTCTAGTTGGGATGCAACACTCCTGACCTTGTAGCAGGTGATCCTTGAATATCAACCAACAGTCTTGGGCCCCCCTTCCCTCTGGGGCTATATCCCATGGAACCTTGCTAAGTAGATTCCTAAAGAGGCCAAAGTCTGCTCTCTTACAATTATGTAATTGTATGTTAAGAAACATATAATGGTTCAATACAAGTTGAATACTGTGTAAATGCCTGAAAAATGTGTATACAGATTGATATTCTAAAATCTGATGTAAATGGACAGTGGTAATTCCCTTCTTTCTAATTTCCTTGGGAATATTAAGCCTGTTTTTTAATTCCTGTTGGTGATGAAGAAACCTGCTGGCATCTGAAGTATTTACAGTGGAAGCATCATAAATATGGAAACAAAGACATTAACTATACAAGTGTCTCTGGCAGACTTTTGGCATAGTGTTTATGGCACTCTCCAGGTCATCAAACCAGTGAAAGTAGTAATTAATGCTCAATGTAGCAACTAATTTCTGTCACATGGATATTTGTCTGAGAAATTAGCCTGGGACTGAGCCAGCGGTATTGTACAGTTCCACTAACTTTGCAGCTTTATTAGTTTGAAGTCAAGAATGCAGGCACGGCCTTGACAAGCATACAGTTCTGCGCTGCACTGCCTGTCCTGGGAAGCTGTTCTATATTTAACAGATGAAAACAGACACAAATGTCTCCAGAGTTCATCAAGCACATAGTCAAGATATCACAAGCTGGCAGCTGTGAGCTCCAAGGTTCAAGGTGAATAGGACATTAATTAGTAAGCATAAAGGCATATCAGCATGCGCAGCACCCACTTTTTGAGCAGAAAAGACAAATGAACTAATAGACAAGAGAAGGAGGGACCCTCTCCAGCTGCCTCCAGCTTCCCTATGCCTCTCCTCCGTCAACTGCCTTCAAGGATGAATGCCAGAGAGAGCTCCACACCCCCTGACACAGCTGGGAGTACTGGGGGAGCCTTTAAGGGTTGACTGGCACAGGGGAAAGCCAGGTTACCAGTGGGGAAGGTCAGAGGCAAACTCTGGATTGTCCCCTTCCAACCATGTCACACTGTGAAAGCCTGGTAATGCGGCAGGTTTCAAAAATACTTGGCAGTCTCTAGTTACGGAAACTATCCTAATGCCAGAGGAAACTAGCAGAGAGCAACATGCAGCAGACAAGCAACCTCTCTTCTGGTGTCAGCAGATACTGAGGGTAGAAGAGAAGATAGGATTGCAAATTGCTGGAACACTGACTTGAATAATAACCAGGGAATGATCCTTCTTAAAGTGGGAAAGAGCAAGATTAATGTGCATTTTACCAAGAGATAACTCTTTTGCACTTGCTATTAAGTATCTAGAAGTCCCTAATTCAAAATACAGATAAGTTACTGTAAATCTTTCCACTGACTGCCATATTTTCAGTAACTCTTGGCTGTAAATTTAATAGCTGCAGGAAAAATTCAGTTCAATGTATGTAAAATCACACCCTTCTCAAATCATCTCTTCTTTCCAACAGCCATTCTTTCAGAACTCAGAAACACATTTCTTTGTGTAGGAATCCCATCTGTGTAATTCTGAATTATTCAAGCTAAGCCTGGGGGATAATATTAAAAGCCAGGTTTGATGAGGTTGGTTCTTAACTTCCTTGTCATTTGGCTATCAGGGACATTGATTCTTGAGATGGCTTTACATCTGACAGTCCATATTCCTTGTAAATTCAGAATTAGTAACTCTCTGTTCACAGAGATCTCAAACTAATTTTTGTCAGAGGCTTTTGAAAATGTAGGTTACACAAATGCATCTGTGGTTCAATAGCTTCATTGTCTCCTCCTACAGCTGAGCTTTTCATTCTTGCCCAGCTGATTCTTCATTGCATTCCCCCTATTACAATATATCCTCCTTAGTTTGTAGTCAGCATTAGCAATGAATGGGAGGGAAGGCGAAAGCTTCATGGATCACAAAAGTAGCATAGGAAGGAATAAGCTACTCAGATGTCAAAGCAGTAGTAAGTCTAACCAAAAGGATGGTATGATTATTGGGGAATATTCAGGAAAATATGTAAATAATCATAAGCTGAGGTTCTGTGGGTATGGAGAAGAGTGAAGCTGCCTTAAGTTGGAGAAAAAAAAGCAATGAATAGAGTTCGCCTATAATATTGCTTCAGTAATTATTTCCAATAGTACTGTTAATAAAAGAGATGGCTCTACTCTCTTAGAATTCTTTCATAAGCTGGGAGTGGAAGTTCTGCTTCTCATAGGATTATTCTCAGAGGTGAGACAGAAAAGTTTTAATGGTATCAGCTAAGACTCATACACGTAAACTTGAATCTTGAGACCTTGGAGGACGGCTCTGATGTGAATTACACTGAATCCTACTCATATAATGTTTGACCTCTGGAAAGGACCGCACTTAGTTCTTGTGGTGCTGCAGCATGTATACACGCCTGAATTGTGAAGAGGCTGACACCAGGTATCTGTCATGAAAAGACAAAAAGAAAAGAAAGGTCAGAAAGAGTTTCATGTATCACAATAGGACCATTTAAGACACATAATTCTGGATCATGAGGGTTCTATTCAACTGTGCTCCTAAGCAGTGCAAGGTAGTATGCAGAGAGAGATCGTACTAAGGCCTCCACCACTGTCTAAGGTCTCAGAGTTTCCAAGTATGCTGATGTAGGTGGGAATCCTGACAAACTGACCAACATGCCATGAAAGTTTTACCTACAAATCTTATATCTCACTTTTGGTCCCACTCCAATGTACCAGAAGACCTGTCTTTCTTGTGGCTCAGTCTTAGCCATTCTCACCTTTCCACATCACAGATTTCCACTTTTGTTGACTGTTTGTCTATCAAATCTTTTAGTCCAGTTGATGTAGCTCCAGATTTGTCCTACTGAGCTTAAATTAGCTTCACAGAAATGCAAGCAATGAAACTGCAATCTTGAGATGGTTGCTTGATAAACCTTTGGGATGCTGGGATTTGATAACTGAAATGACCCAGAGACATTACATCAATTTCTTTGTTAGAAAAACACAGTAGTGATATTCTCAACTTATAACATTGAGTTGCTTTTTAGAATGTCTCTCTAGTTAATACCAAAGTGCAAAGTGATGTTAACCATGATAATAAGATAGCAAATGCTGATGGAAATTTGATTGCAAATGAAAGATTTGTGTAGCAAATAAGAATTTGATACCCTAATGTATTAACCAAATAAGAATCAGGAAGCACTTGGGAAATTAATGTGTAAAGTAGACAAAATAAAGCATTCAAGGCATGCTGGTTCCTGGAAGTTTCTTTTTCTTTCCCAATTGTCAAGCCATAGAATGAAGGTTATAAGTAAGGGAAGAGAGAGCCCACTTCATTCGTATTAGTGTCAATCATAGGTGTTCTGGTTTTGACTGGGGTAGGGTTAATTCTCTTGCTAGTAGCTGGTACAGTGTTGTGGTTTTAATTTAGTCTGAGAATGCTGATAGCTACAGTTGTTGCTAAGTAGCCCTTACCCTGATCAGGACTTTTCAATCTCTCTTGATATGTCAGTGAGGAAGGGCACAAGAAGCTGGAAGGAAGCAGTGACAGGACACCTGACCCACACTAGCCAAAAGGATATTCCATACCGCAGCAATATACCATATGGTCAATATATAAATGGGGGGGAAGTTGGCCAGGAGGGGCAGATCCCTGCTCAGGGATGGGGTGGATATGTCAGTGGGTGGTGCAACACTTGTTTTTTTTCAAGGTTGGGGTTTATTCCTTTCTCACTCTTTATTTCCTCTTATTACTATTGTGATTATATTTTATCATATTTACTTATATTTAAATTCTTAAATTGTTCTCCTCTCAAGCTACAGGTATTTATCTTTTACCTGATTCTCCTCCCCATCCCAGTGGGAAGTGTGGTGGGGAGTGAGAGGGCAGCTGCATGGTACTTGGTTGCTGGTTAGGCTTAAACCACAACAATGGGAAAGTCTTTTTAACTTTAGGAATAAACCATGCCTGAATGTCCAGAATAAGCCTGTGGTTCTTGTAACCACTTCAGACAGGTGTATTCATTCCGGCACTAGCAAATATCAACCCCATGGCTGTAGTTCCTCAGTGTTTCCAGCTATGTTACCCAATCTGGTTTAAACTATGCCGTCACATCTGAACAGCTGAAAAACTCTTTACAAACACATGCTGTTGGTTAGACATTTCATTACCTGAATATTTTCTTTGATAACCATCTTTTTTACTCACATTTTCCTGTTTATGCTGTGGCTGTTTTGAACCCCATAAAGTACATTTTCTTGTACTGTTGTATCTCATATTTATATCTTCAAATAGCAGAATCCTGCCACCTTAGTAGCTATGCAAAGCCTGCTGCTTGGAATAAGACCCTGATCTACTCAAATAGCCTGCAATTTGAAGGGACCAGGCAGAAAGAAAATCCTACCTTTGTCACACTGAGTACAGGATTAATTACATGAATACATAGAAGTACTGCCTTTGCACATAAGAAACCTCTGGCAAGATGAACACTGCATATAAACCTCCTGATTCCCAGTCCAACATTTTACCTATTTTTCCATCATGTATCTCATGTTGCCTTTTATCAAGAGTCTTTGTTCCTTAGTCAAAAGCTGTGAGGAGCTTACTTGACAAAGACAGCAAGTCATACGGTTTAATTTGTAGTTTCCTTTTTTTTTTTCTTTTCCTTAATAGTATATAAAAATTGTTTTAGAGCCTCTTAATGAATCTAATACTTTATATAGTGCTGTAAGTACTTTGATGTAAGTGTCTAAAACTACAGCCAATCTGTCTTTTATATGGTTTAAATGCAAGTGAAGCACTTATTTCTCCTGTAAATCTTCAGCTTCTCTAACAGAAACTGATTTTAAAATAGGGAAGAGAGAGAGAAAAAAAGAAAAGTCATTGATATTCTTACAAGCTGTCTGCAAATATTATTATAAAAATAATTGCATCTTCAGCTAATCAAAGGTGTGTTTAGGGGTACTTGGGCTGCAGGGATTATATGTTCAGAATTTAGTTGGAGCTTTCAACAGTTGTGTGCCTGAATCTTTCAAATAAATCAGGATATGCTATTCAGTAGCACAGATTTTTATTTTCTGAGCATGATTAGACTGAGAGTTGTTTTGTGAGATAACCCAGTCCCATCCATTCCATACCTCTCTCTTTTCACTGTTAGTACTCAGGACGCTGGGGGAAGTTCGCAGTGAATAAACAATAGAATTAATTTAATCCCATGTGATGTCTCACAGATGTTGATCAGTGGCTGTATAACTCAAATTTCATACTGAGTGGCTATCATTCTTTTTTGTTTTTTAATGTTCTAGATGGTAGAATTGCGCCTTCTCAAAGCCATCAAAAACAATCTAGAGACTCTTCATCCAGAACATTCATTTCTCTTTTCCTGGGACCAAAGAAATTATTTCAAAGCAAGAGCAATCTGTTCATTAACAAACTCAGCAGAAGTATGACAGGAAAGTACCATGGTGCTGGGCAAGGGAAAAATATGAGGCCTGCCTACCTCATCACATACCAATACCAGGGCAGCCCAACAAAAAGAAAGTCTATGGTGTTTCCTGGTCCCATCAGGTCTTCAGGGTCATGCTGCCACAGGATTTTGCACAACAGTAGCTCTGCAGTTACTTATTCATTAATATTACTCAGAGATAAAAATGTAATACATGCTGATCAGAAGTTCACTTCCCTGTTGTTTGGTCTCTGACAGTTTAATAGCAATGATAATCCAAGCTTAGGCAGGCATTACAATGGAAATCCTCCAAATGAAACAGGGAGATTAGTTACTCCTCAACAGATAACAATGCAGCTATTTCCTGTGATTGTTAAAGCTACACTTTCTATATAAAAGGGAATATACATTGAAGTGCAGAGTTGCTACTTGCTTCCCTCAAGACTGCTGACAGATCACTCAGACTGAAACATAAGTTTTAAGACTATTTGAGCAATAAAAATTCTATCTTTGTCATTATCATCATCTTCACATTAGCTTCTTTAAGATGTCTTCCAAGATTTTGTTTTGCATGTCTGAAGGGCTTTGGAAGTAGTGGTGTTTGCTGTGTACTTGAGCTTTCTTGCTATGCTGAGCAATATCCAGTGTTTCAAAGAGGCTGGAACAAATAATCGTTGAAAGAGAAAATACTTTTCATGTGGTGTTATTATATGAAGCAGATTCTTCTTTAAAGACAATATAATTTAGCAGAATTACTGCTCTTTAGGCTGTTACCACCTTCTAGCACAAAAGGATAAAATTTGTGTTCTGTCCTCCCTCTCACAAGAGGCAAAATATGAGATCAGTGAAAAAACAGGTGAGCACTGCCTAGTGCTTTGGTTGCACTATTGTGAGAACTGTAGAAATGTTCCTCCTGGCTTTTCATGAACTATCTAGTTGTTGGAGTAACTCCATTTGCGACTGCTGCCTTATGGATCCCCACTTTTCCATGAGCCACAAAGCAGCGATCAAACAAGACTGAAAAGATGAGCCTTCTTTCTCCTCTTCACAAAGAAAAGTCACCTCTGGAACCAAAGAACTGAAGACTAAAGACGTAAGGAAATGTTGAGAGACTCCCTCTGCAGCCTCTCAAGTGTCTCCAGTGTGCTACCTTGGCACGCTGTGTGTTGCTGGCACATCTGGAGGCATGTGAGCGGAAGTGGGACACAGAGCTTTGTTCTGGTGAATGTTCAGCCCCATGAGCACATGCCCTGGGTGCATCACTGCCCTGCCCTGCCCAGTTCTCTGAATGGTCATTCATTGGATCTGTTGATTCACTGGAACATGAAACCACGGAGTCTAGCAAAGGAAGTAAACAAGCAAAAATTCAGGTGGTCCTGGAGGAAATCAGTTGTGAGCCTCTTGAACATAAAGGATCCTCCAATTCTGGTTGTTGGAGGTTAATTTATTGGTTTGCTGCTGATTATTATTTTAATCATGCAGTTCCTTCCATGGCAGAGGGACAACATCAGACCTCAAAGGCCTGCTTCATGCATCTAAGCTTAAGAAGGTATTTGCATCAGGGTAGATACGTCCTTACTGGTTTTCAAAACACATTTAATGAAAGTGGGTGGCAGGAAATCAGAATATTGTCCCAGCTTTAGTCTTCCAGCTCATCTCCCATAATATGATGGATTTTATAATGAACATTCATGAGTCACCTTATTGACATTTCCCTTGTACTTGCTTATAAAAATGCAGGGTACATCCATTTGTAATTAATTAACAGTGACTTTATTGCATAGAGCTGGTTGAAATTTACTAGCACTCCAAAAATATATCTTGTAGATTATTATTAAATAACTACTTTCTTTTCTAATACCTATCTAAAAATTAATTTCAAGTGCCTTTATTTGGGGGGGGCAGAAATGGAAAGACATAATGTTCTCTTTGAACGTTCTGTACAATGTACATCAAGCAAGCTCTGCTCTTTTGTGCCCCATTATTATATTAATTAAATGGTTATAACATCATGGCTTAAAAAAAATAAAATACATATACCCCATTACTGTAAAGTCATGATCCCTTTTTTTGTCTGTAGGTTTTTCTACTGGACACAGGCTTTTTGAGCTTGAAAGCAAGATCTTACTCAAATCTTTGATGCATTAGGATGCATTAGTAGGTTTTAGTAGGTTCTTTGGTTTTCCATCTCCTATTTTCATAGAGGTAAAAGGCAGTTATTTCAGTAACAGTTGTCTAAGTTTTGAACCTATTTGATTAAACATGATAGGGGAATGACCATTTTGGATATAAACCATATGGCAAGAGAATATGTTGATTTCTCCTGAAAAACCTTTTTGTTGGTGATGCTGCTTTTTTGGTACTTGCATATTTCAGTTACTGCATCTCTAAACTTGCTGATCTGATGTATAGTTTTGGAGGGAAGAGGGTATTTTACAGCTCTCACCACAGAAAGCAATGCTTTTCCTGGCAGGGAAAAAGAAAAATGAAACAGCACAGCAGCTCTTATGACAAACAAAAATTTTGAATTCAAGTAGATCTTGCTTTGAACTGCATGTTCTTAGTATGGTTGAAGAGCCTTGGAAGCAAAAGAGGTGGCCTTTTCTGAAAACTAAGAACCTGAGATAGCTGAAATGCCTTGCTTTTTGACATTCTCAAGTATAAGTTCAGTGCACTACTTTTCTTAAGTCTCAGACAAAGGAACATCACAGCATACCACTTTTAAATTTAAATTATCTGCTGCTTGTATCCCCTTCCTTGTATATGAATCAATAAGTAATTTGAAAACTAAAACACTTGATCTGGTTGAATGGTTTGTATACAACACTGTGACAAAAGGAAAAGAACAAATGGTCTGGAAACAGTCAGCTCAAAATCCTGAACAGCAGTTCCACCTAATTGATTCGGTTGGTTCTGTACTTGATATAGGTTAGCACTAGAACTGATGCCAGCCAGTTTTTCACCTTTCATGGCATGTATTTAACCTTATAACACGCTATCAGGTGGCAAAAGGACAGGCTGATGTACAGAGGCTGAGCAGCAGGACAAGGAGGAGTTCCATTCCACAGGCAAAGTTTCATCCATTACCTGCTCCCCATGCATATTGCATTCATTACTGGCAACCTTTAGGTTACAAGCCACCTAAATGTTACAAGGATACAGATTAATTCTGGGACTGCAACTCTAACGCTTTGGTATTGCAAATCAGAAACCTTCCAAATGATGGAGCAGCTTCTATCATTCAGTGGCTTAAAGATCATGAGTTTTAAAATCTGAAAAACAGTTTCAAAGACTCTTTTAGTTTGTCTCTGCCTAGTATAAAGTGGATGAACCTTCTGTTCATATGGCTCCTTTTCAAGGATTTTTTATTCTACAGGTCAAGCAAGCTCAAAACACTTCAGTGGACTTCATCTATTTTTAAAGAGGACAAAGTTAACATATTTAATCACAGAATTCTAGAAAACATTGCTTTGGGGAAAAAAGGTACAACAGAGAACAAGAAGCCTCTTTTTTCAAAGGAAATAAAAGAGTTAACTAGATTGAGACAACTTTAGCACTGCCAATTTACCTCAGTCAACATTTTTACAAAGAACACAGTAGGGAAGTACATTGCAAGATTTCAGTAACACAGAGGAGTTAAAAAAAATAGAAGCAGAAGGGATTGCAGTGATATTTCTGTGTTTAACCTGACTTTTCAGGACATAACTGAAGTCTACTGTACTAAAATTGATTCAAATTAAGATAATCCCATTTTATCCATGAGTTTACTATTGTTATTGTCTGTCACCCTGTTATTCATTAGATCTGCTTAGGAAGATGTGAGTTTGGGACGCCTGACACCTGCTGGGTAGCATTGGATTATGCTTTTTTTCCTCATTTTTGTCTGTGCCTAATGTGCATTGGGATGTGTGATGACAGCAAGTATCTACCATCCCTGCTTGGCCCCAAAACTCTGCTGATATGGGGTAGTGATTAGCCTTGCTGCAATGAAAGGGCATGGATCTTCATGTCTGTAGCAGTGTGCATTGCTTGATAGGTTTTAGGTGAAAAGCTGGTTTTAGGAAACAGCATGGCATTTTGTATTGGTCATATAAAATCCTATAACTGGATTTTGCAATCTGTAGTGGAGCCTATTGGAAATTAATCTTTAAATGAAGTATTTACAAAGAGATACCTCACATGCAGACCACGCTTGTGCCCTGTGGCAGCAATGAATGCATTCTTTTTCTAAGCTTCTGTAGAGTTCTCTTAGAGGCTTGTAGCTATTTCTTTTTAAATAAAAATACAGCTTAAGTTGTATTAAAATGTTGTCCAGAACAGTCTAGATGTATGTGTATGGTGGATGGTGTAGGCTGCTTTCTAATCTCTCTGTTCTTTGCTAGGAATCCATATGATAACATGCAGCATTTAATGCTGGAACTTTCTGTATGCCTCCTGGTCAACCATGATGAGAGTACCCACGAGCACATGGCCAAAGAGCTGAGAAGCAAATGCACTGCCTTGATTTTTGTTGACCTTGAAAGAGGTTCTAAACAATAAAGTTGAGATTCTTGTTGTGTACAAGACCCAGACTGAATTATGCAACAAGAAAGCACTATTAGAGTCTGGAGATGAAAATGTTGGTTTGCAAGAACACCTTTCTCAGTTTTTCTTCCTTCCTGTGAGTTTCCCTAGTCTCCTCCTTTCACACAGGAACATATTCAGCTCTGAGGTTGACAGATTGGAAAAAAACCGAAGAAGTTACAAAGCTGCGGATATTACAGCAGCAGCAAGCACACATATAAATTTGATATGCCTATCCCAATTCAAATCCCATCTTTGGACTGTGGTGGTCACTACATCAAAGAGAAGAACTATTTTTCTCTAGAATGAATGGAGCTGACAGATGGAAGAAATTTATTCAGTGATATTTACCATTAGTGGCTTATAGAACTGTGTGTGGGACCACGGCATTGTTATATTCTCTGAAGAAAGAAGTAGATGCATCTTGTCAATGTGATGGATTTAAGTGACAAGAGCAATTCAGAGGTACCTCGGTGGTTTTCTGCTGTAAGAGGTTTCAAGGAGTCTAGCTTAAATCTGGCATAAGTTTTCATCTGCATTATTCGGGGAAGGGAGTAGAAAGGGATGCTTGATCTGATATTTTTTTATTGTGGGAAATACAGGGACCTTAATTTCTAAATAAGCATTTGCTTATTTGGGGGTATAAAAATAAATAATGGATTTGGGGGTAGTAAAAATAAATAATGTAGACAGGCTGTTGTTACTGCTTATGTCAGCCTCATTCCCAATTAATTTTCAGAAGACTTACATTCTCTTTCTGTTTTCTTTTCCCTCTTCTGTAAGTGTTAACACACCATTTCTCTTGGGGTCCAATCCTGTAAAGATCTGGGGAATGATCATGCATAGAATTTCCCTTCTCATGGTTCAAATATAACAATTCAGAAGATCCATTCCCAGAAGAGAAAACCAGCTGGGATGTATCACAATGCATTTAAAATAAATACAGGCAAAACTCTTTGCATTGAGAAGAAGGAAAATAAATCATGTTATGACAGATTTCAGGTGTTACTAGAGTTTCCACAGACTGCATTTGATTTTGTTTTGTTTTCCCCTATCAGTACCATTCTGTGAATCCAGGAAGCACTTAGACAGACTTGCTGCAGCTAGAGATCACCTTCTGTTAAGTGTACAGGTGGCTACTCTTTGCTAACAGGAATGGTAATAAACGATTTTATCTCTCCCCAGGGAGTTTCATTTCTCTATTTATGTATTTTGCAAGGAATCCGTATTTTAGTGATATCATTATAAATCTAGGCCTGTTTGAAAAATCCATGCTGATTAAATGAAACACTGGGAAACCTATTAGGATAACAAGCATATTAGTTGTGAGACTGCTATAGGACTGGTTTTAGAAATCTGGATAAATCTTGTTTGAGGTAGTCTGTTGTCCTAGTATGTGAAAGCTTTCTCTCTGTAAAGATGATTTCAGAACAGATTAAATCTGTGCACTTACTAATGAGGTTGAAGAATTATGGCCAATCTTTAAACTACATCAGAAATGAACCTCTGCCCTCCTTTAAAAGCTCTGTTCATGATTACCTTAACACACTTATCCTTAATTAAGAAAAGTTTAGTGACTGGTATATTCTTTAATCCATCACACTTTGCATGTTCACCTGAAAGCACCATGTTGTTGAACTCAGCACAGCCATGCCTAGAAAGCAGTTGTCTTAGGAAAGGAATACAGATGCCTCCCTCAACTTATTACTTGGATAGCTCTTCTTCACTCATGACTTCAAAGCTTCAGAATTATGTTGTTGTTAGGACCTTTAAAAGCCAAACTCTTCTCCTGAGTAAGCTCTTAGAGAATGACTTGGCTACCATGTTTCCAGAGAGAACTGAAACCAAAATTAAAAGGGTTTCTGTGACTGCTCCTGAAGCAATAGAGCAAAGACTTGGTCTCTGCAGACTCTCGTTTGAAGATACCAAGCTTGATGATGAATGTTAACATTTAGCTTGCTGATGTAAAGTCCCATCTTGTTCAGCCTCTGAGACTTGTTTGCAAGCTTAGAGCCTGACAAAAACAAATTGGCCTTTTGTTACTGTCCCTAAAACTTAGTGCATGTGATCAGCTCATCTTTAATTATATCAAAGTCATTGTCTGTAACTGAGGACTTTTTTTCTTTTCCTTCTTTTCCTTCTTTTCCTTCTTTTCCTTCTTTTCCTTCTTTTCCTTCTTTTCCTTCTTTTCCTTCTTTTCCTTCTT
>JAOEHX010009912.1:0-19291 GCA_025448015.1 Bolborhynchus lineola | reverse complement strand
GTTGAGGACACCAGAACTGCGCACAATACTCCAAGTGAGGTCTCAGGAGAGCAGAGTAGAGGGGCAGGATCACCTCCCTCGACCTGCTGGTTAAGCTCCTTTTGATGCAGCCCAGGATATGGTTAGCTTTCTGGGCTGCAAGAGCACACTGCTGGCTCATATTCATTTTCTCGTCGACCAACACCCCCAAGTCCTTCTTTGCAGGGCTGCTCTCAATCTTTTCTCTGCCCAACCTGGAGCTGTGCCTGGGATTGCTGCAACCCAGGTGTAGGACCTTGCACTTGGCATGGTTGAACTTCCTCAGGTTGGCATCATCCCACCTCACAAGCATGTCAAGGTCCCTCTGGATGGCATTCCTTTCCTCCAACATATCAACCAAACCACCCAGCTTGGTGTCATCAGCAAACTTGCTTTTACTAATCGAGTAGGTTTTGTTTCCTAAACTATAAACACACATAAATACATGCAAGCATATTTAGAAAAAGTTAATTTGGGGTTTAGAAAAAAAAAAAATTCAATTTCTTAGTAAGAGTGTGATGATGCAAACCATATCAGGCAAAATCTGAATTGTGGCTCATGGTGTCTTCCTTTAGAGGTGACTACAGTCTCTCTTTAGTTGTCCTTACAAGTATGGTGTTTTTTTTGATATAAAATAGCCTAGGAATTTTAACCTTGTTTGCTCTAAAACCTATTTCTCTGTCGCCTGTCACTATGTTCTTACACTCTAACATCTTTGGTGTCCAGTTATCCACAAAGAAAAGAAGCTGTATTTTTAAAGAGTTTCATACTATTAAAAAAAAAAAAAATTCTTGAAAAAAAGAAATTTTCTTACTGCTAAAGACAGAGGGTATGCGAGAAGTATAATCAGTCATTGCACTACCAGACTGACTTAATTACTCTATTTAGCCAGGAATCAGTTCATATCTTTAAAACTGTTATATTGGGGTTACGCCCCTATTTTGTTTTTTTGTCATTCTAGGCAATAATCTCTTCTTAATTCACCAACAGTAGACATTTTTAAGATTCAGATGGACTACATGCTGGGGTATCTAGTCTAGGTCATGTTTTTCTTAGAAAGGTTGGACCAGATGATCCTTGAGGTTCCTTCCAACCTGGTGTTCTATGATTCCATGGTTCTAGGCTATTATACAGATTAGATAATTAGCTATCATGGCCTTTATCTCAGTTCACTTCTGCAAAGCAAAGTAATATTTCCTACTGGCTAGAAAGCACTTTTTGTTTTAATAAACAGCTAAACAAGAATAACAGTAAATCTAATTAATGTTACCTGGCAATTTAATTATGAGAGCATAAACAGTGAAGAAGTCTTTTGCTACAGAAAATTCTTTTCAAGTATACTATTTCACATGGTTTGAAAGCTGTTTTTTCTGATTTTAGAACATATTTCTTCAAGGTAAACCTAGGCCTTTCTTATTTATCATGAAGAAGCCAAAAAGCAGGAATAGAGCTTCATCTATCTAAATTTAATTTTCTTGTCTCTTTCTAGCCAAGGACTTCATATGCATTTATTTAAATAACACATTTTCTAAGGAGCTAAAAATTTACACAGTGCTCTGGGATAACTTTATTACACTTCACTTTGAAATCCCTTGGTCAGATTCTGCTCCCACAGACATGACTGTAAACATACTATAAATATACTGAAAATGACTCTAACTCAATCTCAGCAAGCTGAAACTGGCCACCAAATGATTTATTTATGGATATCGCAACCCCATCGTCACTTAAAAGTAGATGTTTGTATTTCGTTTTTTTGATTTTCTTGATTTTTAATCATTCATAGGACATCATCAAATATTGATGTTCCATCTATTAAAAATGCCATGAATAAATAAGCTACATACACAGGCCTGACCAGAAACAGCACAGTCCAAGATACTCTAGTCCTGTACACCAGAAACTGTCTTCTGTTTGATGAAGTATTCAGCTGAGCCTGGAAGGTTGTGGGTAGATAACACACCTCTAACTTCTTGGCTGCTGTACCATAAACATAAGAAGTGATTTCTCTTGCTTCATGGTTAAAATAACTCAATAAATTTCTGAAAGGCAATATGAACAAATAAAACAGGTTTCAATCTAAAAAGAAAAATAAAAAGAAAAATTATAATAATGGTGTTTTCTTACTGCCTGCAGTCTAAATGCTGTATCTTTAGTCACATTATTAGGGAAAGGGAAATCTAAAAGCAATTGGATTGTTGAGGCTACTTGAGTGCCCAATTCTGATCTGTTATTGCTTTTTGAAATTGCAAACAGAAAGGAAAAGAAATCTTAGTTAAAACCCAACTTTTTTACATACAGTCTTTTTACATTAATTGGTCTTCTTTTAAGAAAATAAGTTTACTCCTATTTCCAGTTCAGAGTATGCCCTTAAAAAAACCCCACTAATTATACAATCAGCACAAACATTAAGGTCATAAATGTTTTATTCCTTGAAGATGTATTAAGAAAATTAGTCCATTCATAACCCTGGTGTTTTATTGTATGGCTGAATTTTTACTTCCTACAAGGCGCCATATGCCAAAGGAACTGCCAGTCTTTACACAAGCTCATAATAACTTGTAACAAAGTATTACTGACTCTTTTCATTCTCCCTAAAATATGTTTTTAGTCAGAGTTGGCTTCCTCTGTCTTAAAAGAGCTGTAGGAGAAAGGGGGGGGGAAACTGTCACGTAACTGGCTGTGATATAGCTGTTCACTGTGCCTGCTTCCAAGAGGCAGTAAAAATTGAAGTGAGGAAGGTGCCATCATTAATTCAGACATGGGAGTCAGTCACACCCCACCATTCATATGAGTTCACCTGAGAAGCTGTGTTGTTGGCTCTTTTGCTGTTTTATCTTTTAGGTAAAGCACAGGCTATTGGCAAAAACATTGTGGCTGCTGGGTCTCAGTTGGCCTAAAAAGAGTCTATATCAAAGGAGTCTCTGCTATTGTAGTGATATTCTTGACTTTTAGAGTTTTGGCCATGAAGCGGAGGTTGTCTGCCCTCAGTCATACGCCCAGGACCATTCTGACAGTGCCTGTGGGAAGTGGGCATATGGGGCCAGGAGACAAGCTCAGCTGAAGGGATTTACCAGACAGCAGGCTGATAGTCCTGTTTCCTAAAGAAGGCAGATCATGCAGTCATTCAGTGCTCGTGGGTATGGTCATTTTGATATCTCTCTTCATTCTTCTTCCCTCTTGTCCTTCATTTTTTATTAATGAAGCTGCTGGGCAGTTCCAACCATGCTTGACAAGTCTCAGAGAATCAACTTCTTATAAGCTTAATGCAGATAGGCAGCTGGGAAAAGAAGAAAGTCCACAATGTGTCCATCCCCTGCCTCCAAATTAGTCACTAACTGGGTCACCCCTGGAATGGCACATGTGCAGATAGAAGGCTTCATGAAAGAGGAGTGCCACAAGCTTTGATGTGCCCTGAATTTCACTCTCCATGGGCTGCCTCAGCTCAGTGATGAGAAACTGTGTGCACTGTTATTATCTTCAGCAGATTCTTTGCCTTCAAGAGAAAATAAATTAAAAAATCTATGAAAATGTAGGCAGCTGGCTATGTGGACTCTGTGCTTTTTGATATATGCATGCATGGCTTTATGACAATGCTTGCAGCTGCTTACAGGCGATTTGCTAGGGTCTCTGCTTTTTGTCGTGCTTGGTCTTGGCATGAAAATTCCACAGTGGTTAATGAGATCCATTGGCCACAGCAATCGATCCGCTGTGCATCGAGTGTTAATTAGTGTCAGCCTGTCACAATAGCACGATCAGCTGCAAAATAAAACCATCAAGTGCACTCTGATTGTGATTTATTACTTATTTTCCTGTCACTGTGGCCGAACAATAATAATAATAAAAAAAGTCAGTCTGGCCTCTTATTTGGCTTCATGTGCTGTGGGGATGATTTCCCTGTAATTAATGAGGTGCGTTATCTAACTCCTTCACCTTGCAGCTGAAAGAAATTCCTCTTTTCACTCTTTCACTGTTTCAAAGAGAAAATCTCGAAAACCTTGGGAAAACACGATCATGCAGAGTGAATGGCCTAAAAGACAGGCTCCATTCATGGTTCAGCATACTCCAGGGTCCTTTTATTCATCAATTTAATTAGATTAATGTGGACTTCCTAGCCACAGCAGTAAACACAGCATAAACGTTTCAGGTTGATGCAAAGGAGATTGTAAGATAGGTGGCTGGAGCCTGATCCTTTTATATTCATCCACCTCCAACAGTAATTTTTTTTAAATGGTTTGATTCATATTTATTGTATTTTGTGGAACGTGTGTGCAGAGTAGTGACTGCGATTAGAATATGCATCCTACTATTAATAATGAAGCAGTAAAATGAGATAAAACTCATGTATGTCCATTCATCTGTGTGTGACTTGAATCATCCCTTAGTAGTGGGAGGAATACTTTCTTTAGTGCTATCTGGGGTTTTCTGGGGGATTCTGTGTTGGGTTTTGTTTTGTTTTTAATTGTTGGGTTATGTTTTTTGGGGGCAGTATTATAAGGTGATAATGTTCTGAAGGAGGTAAAATAAGAATGATCTAGGCCAGGAGAAAATGGTGAACTATCTTGTAATACTGCTGTCTAGTCTCTCCTTCAGATTTCTTTCCAGTGGGATTATGTTTAGCATCACTAAATAATCAATGTTGCTGCTAATGATGCTTCTAGCTGAAGACTGTTTCTCATGCTGATCAGCCCCTTTTACAAAACCGGTATTTGTACTCAACTTAGTAGGATTAGTCATCAAGGTACTTTCTCATACAGTAGCTTAGAATGATCCTGCAACAGTGTTTCATCTGTAGCACCCCTAAAATAAAGCAATAATAAATTAACGTGTAGGATAACCTATTTTGGAGCAGAACTCTTATGCTATAAAGCTTTTGTCTTCCTCATCACATTCCAACATCAAAACTAAAGATACTAATTTTTTAATTCAAATGTTTTAATTTGGTTTGCCTTTTTCTGTTACCTGTGTTGGGTAATTGGGTATGATTTAGACCAGTAGCAGAGAGACCAACTGTTGCTTGTTTGCAATTAGTTCTTGGTCTCTTAATGCTTTGCAAATAGGCCACTTCTCAGTCGTGCACCTGCAGGACGCCAGCAGTAGCAAAAGGCTGTGTTGAGCTGCTCACATGTGGAGACAATGGAGACTGTTGAGAATATCATCTCTCTGAAATGAGGGAATCAAATGAGTGCAGCATAGTGAAAGAATTCTCACACTCAGCATACTGTTTACATCTTGATCCCACTCCCCCCATTTGGTCACCTCCAGATTCTTTGTGGTTTGTTTTTTTTTTTTTATGATTATTATAGTTTTTGTTTGCCTTTTTTGTCTCTTAAGTTCTGGTCAAACAACACTGATGCACTACTTTGGTTGTTAATGATGAGTTGGGGGGTTTTGCTTGTTTGTTTGTGGTTTGATTTTTTCCCTACAGACTCTGTAACAACTGATCATCTCACATAACAAGTCCATAACTGGAAGTGATAGTGTGTCCATGAGGTTTCTTTTTTAATAACTTCCTTTTCTACTTCATGCAGCATACTGCTGCTGCAGTAGCAACCAAAGCAGAGAACAGTTTGAAAATCTGGAAGCTCTGTTGCTCACTGCTGTTCAGGTCTGCTTTAATACAGCTTTATTTCTATTTAAGGACCTAAATGACTCATCGAGTTCCTTGAGTTTTTCTCAATGTAGATGAAATTTCTCAGAAGAGTTTCCTGAAATTTCTTGTCCCCTGCAAGTATTGGCTTCTGACATGCTGTGTTTTCTTTTATTGTTTTTTAAATAAATAAATGAGAGAAATAGCTATAGAGCTGGAATATAACATAATAGCTGAAGCAACTCTAGAAGAAGAAACTTAGAAGTAGAATGTAACAGGGTTATAGTTTTTAATTTTTTTAATTTATTACCTCTCAGCTTTAGATAAATTACATGACCAAGGTCACACAGGGTCATGTAGCCTAGCAAAGTCATGAACTAGAAGCTCTTATGTACCTCTCCAGTATTTAGTCTGGAATTCATCTACCCTCAACTGTGTTATGCTACTATGCAACTCCTTATGACTCTAAGTTTTAAGATCCCACTGGATAGTTTTTAGTTTAGGGTGCTTTTGTTTGGATCATCTGAGTGTTAAAATGCTTCCTCAAGTGTCCCTCTGAATTATGATGACTCATGCTGAAAAGCCTACAAAATGGGAAGTGACTGACAAAAAGCCTTTATTTTTGTCTGAATTGGAATATATTTTAAGTGAATGTCTGGTCACCCTGCTGGCTGCATGTAACAGTTATTTTATATAACCTTTCATATTCAGAGCTTCAGGGTGTGTGACAGATAGGTAATTTTATAGAAGACACCTGTGCAAAAGCATGGCTTTGCTGAAATGATACTCATTTTTTCCATAAGTAGGTCAGAGGAAAGAGTAATCCAAAGTGACAGTCTTTATTTGCTTTAATATCTAAAAACAACCTATATGGTCTAGAGACCATATAACAAAAGAGAGCAAGACTATATGGTCTAGAGACCATATAACAAAAAAAATCCCATATGATGAAACAGCTTTAGAAAGAACGTGGTTTGTTTTCTGATGTGCGCTTTAGTTTTTATCAGTTACAGTCCCCAAAATTGTATCTCTTTGACTTAATTTAGCTCTGAAAAAACATAACTTGTTTTGTTAATTTAGCACGGAGTTAGTCTGTTTGCGTAAAACACTCTAGCAAAAGAGAATGGCAGTTTGTGTTGTAAATACAGGGATCTTTTCAGTTAATTATATGCAAATAAGCTTTACTAACAAACACCTAAATAACTCTGCCTTGTCTTCATTAGCCTGGGAGATACAGAACATTTCTCTAGGAACTAGACAAGGAATATTAATCAAATCAGTGTGTAAGTTTTAATGAGCTTACTAATTGTTGACCTCTGCATTTCCAAGAAATGGTATTGAAAGTGAATGATTTTTGTGTGGAAATATTATGCAGATATACATGACAAAAATGTCACAGTCAAATTTGGGTCATGTAAAACAAATCCATGGTTTAGCTGCTACCATATTGATAACTCATGTTGTTTTCTGAAAAAGTGTATGCTGGCTGACAAGAGTTTAACGGCATAAACTTGTTTTCTTGTGCTAAAGGAACAATCAGTGGTACAGAGGAGGACAAGAAAAAATGGAATAAAGTTCAGTTTTGTAGGTTTTTTTAACTTTTTTTTTTTTTGGCCTTTAACTGTCTGAATTTGTTTTGAAAATGGACTTCCAGAATGTCAAGTGATTCTAGCCATTAGTTCTGGCTTTCAGCAATCTCTTAAGGCAAAAATAATCTTGTAAAATACAAACAGAAAATTAATATGGAAGCGAGGCTGGGAAAGATCTTTGTCCTCCGTGGCCAGCTGACATTGTTACACTCTGCACAACAAACCTATTAATGATAAGTGGAAAAGTGAGACTCACCCTAGGGAATCAGATGGTCAAGTCTTGACTTCCTTGAGGGCAATCTTCAACTCTGACCTGCAGCAGTGATAAACCATCACTATCATCCTTCCTAAACAAAGGAATATGCTACTTCACATGGTTAGTCCTAATGTTGTGAAAAAAGATGAAACCCTCTTGAATTTCCCTCTGCTGTTTTTCTAACCTCAGCTGTGGCAACAGTCTTTAATGTTGTGTGCAGGAGCAGACTTTGGTATAATTAATGCTC
The DNA here is from genome assembly GCA_025448015.1 of Bolborhynchus lineola. NCBI lineage: Eukaryota > Metazoa > Chordata > Aves > Psittaciformes > Psittacidae > Bolborhynchus > Bolborhynchus lineola. The sequence continues at coordinate 11,591 of JAOEHX010009912.1, read as the reverse complement.
TAATTCATTTCTAATAGCTGTCTAGCCATGTGTCAATAAACAAGGAGGGTACATGACAACTTTCAGAGTAAAATGCAGTGTTATTTCAGAAAGAGACAGACAAGAAGGTAAGGAAATGAATAAAACAAGAAAGAGAGCAAGGCAAAACATGGACCAAGATTAAATGGATTCTAAGCAGGAGAGAAAAATTTTTTGTTGCCATCTGATCTTCCCTAATTTGATTTGATCATTTCCAATTCTCAAGGATAAATGAGTTTCCAGGGTTGGAGAATGGACAGCTAATGATTATTTTCTGGTACCTGAGTTGCTCTGGTCTCCAGCTCTGACCCTTCTATGGCAAGAATAGATGATGGTGCCTGTTTACTTTCTACCACTGCTGTCCACTTGAAGTCATCATAAATTGTTATAGATTCATTATATTCTTCATTTATCCAAGGGACTGCACCTGTGTAGCAGTAAGTTACAAAGCTGGACAACAAAAATACCTGATTTGGTGCTGCAGATATAAGGATGAAACTTAAATGTTCTGCTATCAGCCAGTAATCTGTTGCAGAACTTTTCCATCTAAACTTTTATGAAGCAGGGAAGAAATTAAAATCAAGCAGTTCTTATAACCACATTTTGGTTTTAATGAGAGATAACTAAGATGGAAATAATTTTACCTGTTCTACAGGGCTCATTAAAGATGAGCTAAAAAGAATTGAGAGAATTGTTTACTGAGACATTTCTAAATCCTGGAACTTTAGGGACCCAGGAAATCTTGGATGACCATCGGGCCAGAGATGACACCACTCAGGAAGAACAAAACTGCAATGCAGCCCATCATATTCTTAGTCTTTGTAGTCTTTGCCTTCTGCATTCCAGTTTTCCCAGGTTTTAGGTATCTTCTTGAATTCTTGAGCCAGGCAGTCATAACAGCTGTAAGTCTCAGTTTCAGGTCTGCAAAGTGCATGTGGCAATAACACTGAGTGACATGTAAAAGAGCAGTTGCATATGGTGGTGGCTGGATTTTTTGTTTGGTTGGGTTTTGTTTTGTTTGGTTGGGTTTTTTGTTTGGTTGATTGGATGGTTTGTTTTTCCCCTGTGAAAAAAACATTCTGCTCTCAACCAGTCACAACTCTGGAATTTTTAAAGGGATTATTCACTTTCTTCTTTTTCATTTTAAATCTCTTCAATCAGCTTTTTCTTTGTACAGTCCTTACTACCATTGATTTATTTCAATTAAGATTCTTCTGCTCAAGTACCATAATTAGCCTCTGTCACTACTAATTCTCATCCCCTTGGATTATATAGACAAAACTAAAATCCATGTTGACTAGTTCAGCAGCACTTTCTCTGAACTAGTCCATATTTGCTCTGAACCAGCAAACTGAAAGAGCACAAAGCTGCCAAGTGAGACACACTTGCAACCAGGAAAATGTTTCAATGCCTATCTCACTGAGTTGATTGGTCTAGGTGTTTTGATTGGGTTCAAGTACTTACATTCTGACGCTATTTTATACAAATCTTCTTAGGGTAGAAATTAAGTAGAAAACAGCTCTTTCTGTGAGGTCTCAAAGGGGTCTAATATAGATCCATTACTCAGAAATGGCTGTAAGTTTCAAAAAAAGTGGTTTTAAATCATTAAACATGTTTTTATCCTCAGAAGTAAGGAATATCAACAAGTTACCTTGGATAGTTGTTTGTTATGCTAGATCAAATTGACCATACTTCACTACATGATAGTCCTTCAGTGACGCTATGAGATACCCATCACGTGCCAGATTCCTCTTGGTGCCAGATTCCCTGCTTTCATTCTTACTTTAGGGAGTTGCAGTTTGATGTATACATGCAGCTACCCTAAGTAATCTGAGAAAGGTGGCTCCTACTCACTCATACAGTGTTGGTATGCAACCACATAAAGCAAAACAAAGCCAAATATAGAATGCATGCTATTATGATGTGCACAGGAAACACAAAATTTGATAAAAAAAGACAATAGGGACATGTCTGAGTTTTGGGGTGTGGGTGGAGTTTTTTTTCTAATATATTATCAGAACTTGCTGTCTATGTCCTGGTTCCTCTAGTTGTTTTTTATCTTTTATCTTCTATAATACAGAGTGCCATATTCAAACAAAGAGGCAGGAGACGGGTGCTTTCCTGGTGGGAAAGCCCACACTGTTTGAGATGAGACCTTTTAACAGCCAATATGAAACACTGCCTCTCCTGCCCTCTAAGAAAAAGCCATTAGAAGGCAACATGGGAAAACATGTACCTTGAACTCATACATGCACTAAGTTTATTGTAAAATCTGGATTAAATTGTTGTCAAGCTGTGTAAACATGGAATTCAGCACTGTTACATCTGAGTATTGCATTGAATGCTTGCAAAAGGCCTCAGTAGTCTTCAGGGAAAGGGCTGTATACATTATAATTGGTTAATGCTTCATAGGATAGAAAATCAGTGAAGCAGGAAAGTGCTTTTTGATTACTTTTGGTAGACTTTTTAGGTTTGGATTTTTATTTTTTTTTTTTACTTTTTTTCTCTGAGGCACTGGAGGCTCACTCTTGCTGGGATCTAAGGAAACTGGAGATTGCTGAACCAGAACCTGTTTCAGACCTTGAGCATTCAGATTCAGCACTGTTGGGGTTTGCAATGCTTTTTACTTTAGCTGAGCAAGTGGGATGAGTCTTGTACCTTAAGATACTTTCTCCACACCAGGAAACATGTAATACTGATTGAATTAATAAAGTGTTAGATAACCTTGTTATCTAACTGATCAGCTTTCTGTATCAAAATGTGAACTTGAAAATAAGAGTGTTAAAATCTGAGTCTTTCCATCCCATCCATACTTAGGAAAGCCTGAATGCACCAAAGACGCATTCAATACTCACAGAAAGCAGCTGTACTTGAGGCCTGGGATAGGGCATCATTTAGGAATATCTGAATCCAGTACAGACATTTTTGCTTCTCTTTATGCACAGAGATCTGATTTTTTGATTCAGATGAAGAGAAAGACTTCAATTTTTTCTCTAAGCATGACAGTGTTTAAACCAAAATAATGGGAAAAGCTGTTCTAGTTTACATGTTTCAGAGTAGATTTTCAAGGTATGAAATAAGATGAAATGTATTGGACAATTTAGTCAGGGAAGAGAGGTCTAAGTTCCTGGCAGATACTCCTTGTGTACCAATTTTATGTTGAAGCCACAAGTCTACTATTAAAGTGAACACTCAAAAGATATGCGTTATATAAATACATAAAATAGGTCATATTTTAAACTGAGAAATTTTCTGTTGCAGTGAGTCAACAGGCACAGGGTTGACTGGGCTTTGATTCAGAGCCTCTTTGGTATGAAAGCAGTTCAGTGATTAGCAGGGAAGTGCAAAACCATGTGGACAAAGAAGGGACTGAGCTTTTTTTGGTGCCCAGCTGACAACTAAGTATGCTCACTTCCTGCTCCTCCCTCAGTGAAATGGGGAAGACAATCAGAAAAAGATAAAAAGCCATGGACTGCAGTAAGAACAGTTTAATAATTAAAATCAAAGTAAAATGTAATACATCATCAACAATACTGCCACCACCACCACAATGATAATAATAATGAATAATAATAATAATGATGAATAAAGAGAGAGAAAGCAAGGAATAAACTCCACCCCAAGAATACTCAACAAATAATGCACAACATAATTGCTAGCCATCCGCTGACGATGCTCAGCCAGTCCCTGAGCAGTGATCATCCCCTCTCATCTAACTCTGCCAGTTTAAATACCAAGCATGGCACGCTGTACTATGGAATACCCCTTTGGCTAGTTTGGGTCAGGTGTCCTGTCTTTGCTGCCTCCCAGCTTCTTGTGCCCCTCCTCACTGCTAGAGCTAGAGAGACTGAAGAGACCTTGATCAGGAGAAGCACTACTTAGCAACAACTAAAACATCAATGTGACTAAAGCCAAAACACAGCACTGGACCAGCTACAAGGAAGAAAAATAATTCTATTCAGTTGAAACTAGGACACCATGGTCAAGTGTACAAGGACATATGGGTTTAAGAGATATCAGAATAGCCGTAGGTAAGAAACCAGGAAACCTTCTAATGGGAAAGATGGATATCAGTTCCTTGGGAAGGCTGGAAATCTCTATCACTGTAAGTATTAAGGTCTGTACTGCTAGTCATAAAAAATGCTTTACTTAGTGTTGATTCGTATTTTCTGAAGCTGGGTGTGTGAGGTAGTCATCCTGAGGTCTCTTTTGACTCTATTTTCTGTACTTTTCAGAATTATGTTACAGAAAATGACTCATTTTCTGACAGTTAAATGGGGGTGCTTCTGCGTGTGCTACATGCACAGACAGACAAACATGGAGAGTGTGAACACAATGCCTGTAGAGTTAATTGTTTGAAATTTAGTAAAGCATCCTTCAAGAAGATGATCAAATTAGTCTGTCCCATCAAAAAAACAGCTTGATGTCCTGCATTGGCAAATTACTTGTAGGAGGAAGCATTAATAAAGGAATAATAAGAATAACAGGGCTACTCAAAAGACTTAAAAAGCCTTGGAAAACTACTTTCACTCTATCCTGCAAATGAATGCAGTGAGGAAAAGGCAGAAAAAAAGCTTTATCTATACAGCTATGTGCAGTTTTTTTATGAGTGAATGTCATGAGCTGCAGTTTTTGCTGGCCTCTGGGGGATGAGGGTGTGTGTTTATGCCCTGGTGTTGGAACAGCATCTGCCGTCCTGCTAAGGAGGCAATTTTCAAAGCAGCACAAACTGTGCTGCTACATAACTAGCCTCACCTGCAGGCAAGGTTTATAGCTTAGCTCTATACAACACCAGCCCTGGGAACAAGTTCTATGTACAAGACGATGCAACACATCTGCGTGCTTCTAGCTTCTTCCTTAGTATGCTTCCAGCAAACCTGGTGTAGCTGTGAAGTCACCCTTGCTGGGGGCTCACACAGCACAACTCCTCACTACTGTAGCCATTTCCAGAGACTCTTCGTGGATATATCAGAAGGAACTGCTTTTGATTATTTTCTTAATTTATTATGTTTATTAGTATTAATTTCTTCATGACCTTAGTGAAATGGAAAAATGCCTTTTCCTGCTCTTCTCCTCTCTCCAATTCTGCAATGTGATCCTGTGGGTATGATTTTGATTTTTTACTTTTCTAGATTCATCATAAAAAACACATCTGTGGAAATGCGTTGTGAAGGGGAATTTATCTTTTTCACTCTCTGCCAAACCTGGATGGGATTACCAAAATTCCTCTTTTTTTAGTTTCTATTGATAGTGAAATTTCAAAGGCAGCATCTCAAGGCAAGTGAGTTTAAATTTTACAACACAAGCAGAAATTCCAGCATTTCCCATTACCGCACCTGCCTTAAGATCGTCTCTTTAATCCTGGCAGTTTAGAAATAGGACACAAAGTTTTCCAGTTCATGGGAGGTTTGATGCTTCTTCAGTCATTTACCTGGTTGGAAACAGAAGCAGCTGTAGAAAGCTCAACGCTGGCTCCATACAGTAATAAAGTATCTATACCAGGACTTTAGAATCCCTTTCCAGGCTCTTGCCCAGAGTATCTGAAGCTCTCTGCCTTCCCTCTCAACCATATCCTTTCCTACAGCATCACAGCACTGATTTACAGGCTAAATTTTCTCTGCAGTGTAAGGTATGAACACATTTTAATCCTGGTTGCTTCTATTTAATCACTTAATCACTCTTGAAAAGAGTGTTTATCTGAGCCTAAGGCAGGCAAGGCTAACCGGTTTGATGAAAATTCATACCCTGTCTTTCCCACCTGAAATCTGGTTTTGTTTGAGCCTGATATAAAACTAAATGTTGTCAGCTAAGTAATGCCTTTTGTTAGTTATGAACCAGTGTTCTACATCTGCTTTTTCTCCACTATGTGTTACGTCCCATGCCCTCTCTTCATGGGCATGTGCAACCCCTATTCATAGGAAATCTGCCTTTCTTTGCTGTGGAAGTTGGCCTGCAAATCTATTTTCTCAGGGAAAAAAAAAAAAAAAAAACAAAAAACAAAAACCAACACAAACAGACAAAAAACCAAACCCAAACAAAGCAAGCAAACAAAATTATCAAGAGCAAGTCAGTTCAGTGCAGCAGTTCCAAGCCTCATGTACGCAGGTGTCTCTGGCTAAGCTTCACATGTGAAAACACTGGAACACATCAGAACCCTATATACAGCCTTTGGTATAGCATCAGCTCCTTTCCAGCTATGGAAACTAGATTTGTTAGCATAGCATGCATGTGTTTCTGCTTACCTTTGAACTCATGGGTCAGTTTTGATCAGATGATAATAAAAAAAGTATATCTTAAATACATCATTTTTTTTACCTCTTTAGGTAATACAAGCAACCACAACGAATACAAGGAATTCCTTTCAAGATGTGAATCCACAGGCAACCCAAATGCAATAGTTCTGCCAAACCATAGGAACTCCTCTGTAAAACCTGCAGTGTTATATTTGCTTTATGTTCCTTTGCAGGGGAAAAATATACTTTACCCTAACTACAAAGCTTTAGTGACAAAAGTCACAGTAAATTCTCATTATAAACTCTGTAAATGTCATGCTCTTTGATCCCTTCTGTTTGGTCTTGAAATATATGCATACAAAGTTTCCAGAGGTGTTTCCAGAGGAATTTCCTCAATGTACATGGACAACTGTGTAGATTTTCAGGTCTTATTGGAATATGAGCAACTGTCACCATCGCACAATGATGAACATGTGATGAATGTGAACATGTTTGAATTTCTGCCTTTGTACTTCTGAAAATAACAATTAAATAAAATGTTAGTGTGTCTGTGAAACCCAAAATTTCAGAACAGAAAGAGAAATGGCTCTTCTGAAAGGCTGTTGGGTAGAAATTATTGCTAGATTCACACAGTGAGTCCTTAGTAAAAGGTAACATAAAAATCAGTACTTCTGCTTCTCATCCACAGTTCCAATAGTGGCACAATTTCATTTCCTTCTTTTCTCCTCTTTCTTGGCTTAGAGCTCAATAACATGGTCCTGTCTGGGATTTACTGCAATTGTAAGAGGTGAAAATGTTTTAATTAGCTATTAAAATGCATACTAATCTCAGGACTTTAGAGGATGTGCTCCTGTGATGTGTTAATTCATTTTTAATGTAGAAAATTAAGGTGCATTTTTTTTAAAAGGGTCTGTGGAGCATCACCTAGAGAGTTAGCTAGATGTGCTTGGTCATCACATAATTTTGCCTTTCATGTTGCTGGACCCTTTTCACAAGGCTGAATCTGAATGACAGAAGTTACACATGCATTGCCCTCATAATACAAAGTTCCTGGGTTTCACTCCCTCACTCCAGCCCTATATATTGCAGGCCAGGTTACATGAGCTTCTGACATAGTGTTTATTCCCACCCAGGTGTCACTAGTTGTATGTGATGAGGAATAAGTGAAAAAATCAATGCAGGCTTGCCAGCGGTGTCAGTAGCAGCCAAAGAAAGATGAAGATTGATTCAAACATTATCCTTTTTTTTAAGTGCTTTTTATAACTGCTCAGCCCACAATGTGCATCTCTTCTCTCCTAGGTTTATCTCTGATCATGGTAATCATTTAAGTAACAGCAGAAGATACTTTGCGCTTTCCCAGCATCACCTAGCTCTGTTATCAAGATGAGCTGCTTCAGCTTGATTTTTTCTTTTTCTTTGTTATTAAGCTTTAGAAATAATCCCTATAGAACTACCAAGCAACTTTTGTTGTCTTCATAACCTACTGATGTCAAAACTCCTCTATAGACCGCTGAGAGCCATAGGCAAAGTCTGTCCTTAGATGAACCTACCTTAGTTGATGCTACAAGCAGTTCTTTTCATATGAAAGTAGCTCTTTAGAACAGAGAAACAAGGTGCTTTCAAGAATTGGATATAGAAAGTCATAAATGACTAATATAACTTTGATTGTTGCTCAGTGTTACCCTAAGAGAATGACTGGGTGAATTTACAGCATAAACTATGATTGATTAGGTTTGTATCTTTTCATGCTATTTAAAATTTCTTTGCACATCAGTGTTGCAAGAAAAATGCTCTAAAATATTTCAGTAGCATGAAAAACAAAGTGTAATGTACAGAGGTTATACCAGAATGAAACCCAGTGCTACAGCATTATTGGTTTGACTATTAGATTTGCTTCATTTTAACTCATGTCCTATCCCTCCTCACAGTGATGCATCCATTATCAAACGTCAATATTAATAATATTCCAGCTGAACCGATACAGTTGTACAAGATTATAACCTTGTCAGTAGTACTGAAATTTCCACTCTCATTCACATGCATGAAAACTTCAGAGAGTTACTTTTTGGATCACATGTTATTCTATTGATTGCAGTCTGTAGGGGTCAAAGAGTAATCTGCAATTTTTCTCCCCTGTGCCTGTGTTAGATGCCTGTGCATTGCAGAGAAGATAATTGAGGGTAAATAAATGCAGCAGCTGGTGGAAAATTAATGCAATTCTTCTTAGAGTTTCTTGTTTGGTGGTTGGGGTTTTTTTTGTAGATTTTTTTCCCTCTAAGTTTTATCAGTTTCAACTCTGAAACTCGAGATATTGATCATTTCCAGGTAAGTAAGCCTCCTGATTCTTTCAGAATTGTAAATGGTATGGTAATAAAACTGTATATTTAGATTGGCCTTGTGTGAAGAATTATGTCAGGCAAGAAAATTATTTTCTTCCTCAACAAAAAGATTAAGTCAACCCTCTGAGACTTTAAATCTTATCTTTGCTATAGCAAAGATGCAGATCATAAAAGTTTAGTTCCTGTAGCTTTAATTGCTTATGCTGTGTTCTCACCACATCTCACATGTTTAAGTTGAGTCAGAAAGAGTCTGCTCCTTGTAATGGAAGAACTGAAGGGAGAATCTAAGTGATTCAGAGGTCGTTTCTCTTCTCTTAAGCCGATTGCTAAACACGACATTAGCCTGCAGAACTGGAGACCTCTGCTGGAAATTGTGTTCATCTGACAGATGGATGTAATGCTGCGTCCCTGCCTATATCCAACTATGATAATCTACCTCTACTATCTTCTTTCCAGACTAGACTTTTTCATTTGGGTAGTGGCAGAATGTAACTTTTCTTTGCCTTCATTTTCAGTGATATATCTTCATTCCTGCTACTCTTTATACATACTTTTCTACTTAGTTCCACCCCAGCTATGACTGCATGCCTGTTTCAATTAAGGCTTTGTATATATTCTTCCAGTAATAGCTGTGTATCTATCATTATCCCAGTGAATAATGTGACTCATTGGTTCTGTGTTGTTTTTTCAGACTCCTGCTTGGCTTATGTCTTATTGACTTTTTCTGATATTAAATTGAAGGAAAAGGAAAACTTTTTTCTTTTAGTTAAAAACATCCACGTGGCTCTCAGTTTGTATTTGAGAATTGCAATGTGAGACAGAGAGTGTGAAATTGGAGAAGAGGGAATTGTTTCTGGCAGTTTCCAGCATAGCTCATTTTGCAGTCTTGGGACAGGATCTACAATAACTAAGTTATGTGCAACAACAACCTTTGCCTTTTTGAAAGAGTGGAAATTGAGGAAATACCACTGTAACTGTTTGCGTGTGACATCTATTAACTGCATCTCTCTCTTGGAGATACAGTGATGGACTGAATTGTGACTTCAGAGGATCAAAATATAGGAACAACCACCTCATTTGCCGGTTACTAAAAGAAAGCCAAGTTGGAGAGATATTTATTAGGAGTTGCAATTTGACTGCATTCCTACTATGAATTAACCTTGGGTTATCAAAGAATAAACTAGAACATGGAAGAAAAGCTTCAGTATCTTTAATAACAGGGGCCACAGTAATGAGTGGGAAATCTGAAAAAGGGTTTGTCTTTGCAGATTTCTTCCTTGAAAACAGGAAGTCTTAATGATTAAGATATATTCCACTGATTTTGCTCTGGGAAATGAGAAGGAAGACAGTCTGAAAGGTGGTGGTGGTGTACCTGGGAAGGACATCTGAATTTGATATCCGCCTGCTATGGGCTGGTGAAGGCTGGAGCTGGATGTCCCTGCTGTACAATAGATAGAATATTCTGTGGCAACTTCCTTTTTATTAAGACAGAGCTACAGCCTCATTTCATCTTTGATAGAATGTGCCTTGTCCAGCTTCTAGGTTTTAAGTTGTAGACCTCCCAGAGTTAATGCACATCTTGGCCCTTCTGTTCAACTTTGTTATTTCTTCAATGGAGTAAGAAAGAATAAAAAGGAAAAACAGGGATCTTTGTTCCTTGCTGATGCTGTCCTAGTCTTTGGACAGGGTGGATTGAAGTAGAATTCTTGAAGCATAGGACTACTAGTTGCATTCTTATCTCCCCAGAATCAGAGCCTTGGGCTAAGAACATGTATGAGCTCTGCCACTTCTTTAGAGAAAGATTCCCCTATCTCAGTGAGGAGATGCAGTATGAATGGATATACAGGCACTGATGAATATTTAACAAAATACATCCCAAGACTGGAAGACTAAAAAAAAATCTTTCCATATCTTTCCCTCCATCCTTAGCCTTAACTCAGAAGTAAATAACTACAGAGTGCATTTTCAGTATGAGTTTTAATATGGGTTTTGTTTCTGTATATTGAGTCACATCTTCATGAAAATCTACTGTCATGGCATTCTAGGAGACTCTAGTGGCTTATCTTATTTAATGCTGATATATCAAGCTTGCCACATGAACATAATCCTGAAAATAAAGGAGCCAAGACAAAGATTATCAGTTTCAGACTTTGACTTCCATTTATATGCTTTTCAGATCATCTTTCCCCTATGGAAATCAAAGGCTGAAATATACCACCAGATTAGCAAACTATTAACATTTTATTAATCTATTTATTTATTCACAGAGATCAGGGAAAACAGGAGTTTGCTAAAAAAAATTACCATAAAAGTAATTTGAGTACACTTTCTTGGTTGGTCTTTGGAGTTTGGGTACCCGAAATGAAGTGCTAATGCATGAATCTCAAGACATGGGGAATGTTCAACACAAAGATATTTTATCTTTATATTAAAACATCCTTATGTATAAGAGAGTGCTGTAATGAGAAACTGCAAGAATCACGCAGCAGGATAAAATCTATAGTCCTCAGCACTTCAGTATTTGCTGTCTGAATTTCTTCTTTTATGGGAAATGAATGCTATTTTTGGAGCATGTTGATCAGTCGCATCGTATTCGCTTCACATTGGGACTTGTATAATGAACTCTCACTTCATACTTCTGTGTGTGTTTTTAGCCCATTTTTTTTATCTGGGAAACAAAATCACTCAGTCTGCTCTGTGATCTGGTGACTGTGATGAGGGAAATCGTGGAGAAGAGTGACGGTGAGACCCTCTTCAGTGTCCATAAGATCTAAAGTTCACCTCCAGAGGTCAGTCCAGCCACCATCCTGTAACTGAACATAACACTGGTAAATATAATCTATTTCTTGCAGTTATGTGTGCAAGAAAATCATAGAATCATATAATCCTAGAATAGTTAGGGTTGGAAAGGACCTTAAGATCATCTGCCATGGGCAGGGACACCTCACACTAAACCATATCACCCAAGGCTATGTCCAACCTGGCCTTGAACACCACCAGG
>JAOEHX010009911.1:49989-74688 GCA_025448015.1 Bolborhynchus lineola | reverse complement strand
ATTCCATACCATTCACATCATGCTCAGATCCCACATTTTCAATATACCATCACTCTTATCTCATATATATACATATACATACATACACAGAGAGAGAGAGAGATCATTCCTTAGTGCATGGACCAATCCCAATAAAGCTGCTGAGTCCATCCAATCCGTGATGTTGGGCTCCATCTCTTGTAACAGACTTTCAGAGCAAGAGAGGCTATGTGCAGTGCTCACACTCATGAATAACCTGGGCAATAGTGTCTATTGCTAAGTCCACCCCTCAATCATGAGTCCATCTGTATGTTGCATATCTGCTCTGATGGCATGAAGTGTTATGGGCTCACCAGGCTCAAAATAATTCACCCTTCCCTTCAGCAGTTTCCGCAGCTTGTTGTTGGGGACTCCATACAGCTGCCTTCTGCCTCCAGCACTTCCAAAGCACTGGAGAGGCCCAGTGGACTAGATATTTGCTCATACTCTCCCACACACCCTGCCACTCATTACTGTCTAGCCTTGGGGAAAATCTCTTGGTCATCTTAGATCGTAGTCTGACCCAAACATGACTCTGCTTAACTCTTGAGATCAGACAAAATGGTCATGACTAAAACAAACTCTGAAAGAAGATGGAGATGCTTGGAATAGTAGATTTGACAAGCCTGATGTGTTCATGAAAGTGTCTACGCACACAGCTTTAAAATAGTATGCTGAGAACAAGGATCCTAATGTCACCATTATAACAAGTTACAGAAATGGAAGAAAAAGCACCTTGGCTTTTCTTTGCCAATAAGATTTGGCTAGTAGTAGCAGCAGCAGCAAAAAAACCATCAAGTTCCCTATGCCCTTTATTCAATTTTATTGTATAACAACAGCATTTGATTACCAGACTGATTACTTGTCAAGTGCCTCTGTATGTATGTGCATAAGCTGGAGGTTGACTGCAAGTACCTGATTACCAGACAAGTCATGTCCAGTTGTTTGGATTTTGTTCCTAATTGGATGAAGCTGTCATGGGCACTTGTGCAAATAACTGCAGTGAAAGTCCATTTCACTGGTAGAACCAGAAAATACACTTTCTTACTTTTTCTTGTTTTGTCACAGCAATCAGACATAAAGTGTTTGGAATCACAGAAAACTCATTTTTGTTTATCAACATAAAAAAAGTACTTCTTCCATTTCTCATTTACTGTTAAGATATTCTGTTGCTGCTAATTGTGCTGCTGAAGAGAAGTTAATGAGAAAGGTTAATCCACATCAGAATTCTGGAGGGAAAGGGGTACTGTCTTCTACAAAACAGACTAAAATACGATGTTAAAAATGCATCTGTGTAGTTTGTGTCTTAAAAAAATTGTTATAAGGAATTCTGCCTTTTTCTATCTGGTATATGCAGCCAGATATGGTTCATATATACATATGGCCCATATACATTTAGTTTTGACTTCAGTGAGTCTGCAGATTGGCTTCACTTGCTAAGCGTGACTTCAAGAGGGAACAGCCAGGTTGCTCCTCCTGCACAGTGTTATAGGCGAGGGAGAGTTGTGGGAAGCATGCCTTGCAAGGCTGGGTGGGCTTCCATGCCCCTCTCATGCCAGTAGAGTAGGATGGCTGCTGTGGCAAAAGTGGGGTTATTCAGCACACATTAATTTTGGACAGTTCCAAAAGAGCAGAACTTTTTATTGTGGTTGTTTTGGGTTTTATACAGACTCAGGGTTTAATAACAGTTCCAACTTCACCAGTATGGGAAGAGGAAAATACAGTTTTAACTATTTTCCCATTGAAGTTTGGCTCCCTGTGTATCAGAATAGGTGGGACTATTAATATTTTATTTCTTCTGTCTCCCCCTCACAGCTCCACAGCCCATCTGGAATACACAGGAACACAGTGCAGGGAGACAAAATTTTAGCCCCAGGTCTGTCACAGAGGACTTGGAAAGACAGTTAAGCAGAAGCTGCTCAAGTACTACCTTCATGCTGAGAGTGTGTGTCTTAACTTGACTCCTCTTTATGCAGCTCCTGTTCTGCAGCCTCCCGTATTGCCTCCCTTCTTGGGTCTTAGTCTCACAATCATGTCCAGGGCCAAAGCACAACCTGCCTTGTGGCTCATTTCCTCAGCATGCATTTGTAGGGACACCCTTTTTGAAGAGGAGGTCAGGGAGCTGACCTCCTGCTTGTGAATGACTAACTGGATTTTCCTCTCAATTACTTTAAAACATTAGAGAACATTACTGTTCAGCTTTCCAGAACACCTACTCTGAGATGAAGGCCAGCACAGAAATGATGTAAACTTTCTTTATGTGTTTGTTATGCCTACTTCAATTGTACGCAAAGATAGACTGGGAATAGTTTCATTATGAAATGAAAAAAGAGGTGAAACATTAGAAACACTAGGAAATGAAATACCGAAGAGCACAAGCAACCCAAAAGGTATTTGTATTTAAGTCTCTAAGGTCTCTTTACCAAGTTTGCCACTTTTTTTTTTCCTTCTTTCTCCTGTTAGCAATAGGATTATTTCCTTTTGTGTTGGTGGTTTTGCAATAAGGAATAGGTAGCATATTTTCCTGGCAACCTAGCTTTTCTTAAATGTGGGAAAATACTGCACATTTTTACATTAAGTTGGTTTTCCTCTTCCATGATAATAGAGTTAAGACTTGTGAATTTCTGTTGCCTAACTTTATTGCTTGGACTCTGAGATAATATTCTAGCAGCTGCTCAAGAATGATGCCACTGAGAATGCTGTGTGTTCATAGTAATTTAATGCTGGAAAAGAGTTTGTATTAAAAAAAAAAAAAGCACTCTCTGTAAATCCATACACTTCCAAATCATTCAGAGCTCTCACTTTAAGCTATTTGAACATGCTTATCACGTCACAGGATTGTAGCTAATATGCCCCAGTTACTTGGGCAACTCTTATTGTCCATATTTTGTAGTATGAATTCTCTTTTTCTCCCTTAGAAAATGTTGAAAGGCTAAATTTTCACCATGAAAATAAAGTTATGCTATAGCTGCTACATAGTATATAAAAATATGCTGTGCTATACCAATATTTTGTAGATTTATTTTATTTTTTTTTTTTGGCCAAGGGAAACAAAATATTTTAAAAAAGCAAGTGTGTGACATGAATAACATAGTAAAAATATATGGTCTAAACACACACACTCAAGTGTTCACTGAAAAAGCTTTGTTGCCAAATGTAACAAAATTCTGGAGAATTTGGGCTCAAAACAAGAAGCAAGAGCATATTGGTCATACAGTATTGGTTATTTTGTTTTATTTTTTATTTTTCTTAAACTAAAATTAAATGTGATGGTTGGGAGACTGCTTTGAATGTGAAAATAACTGAAATGGTATGAAAAACCAACCATTTGAAGTAAATTCCTTTTGCAACCTATCTGCTGTTGGATTCTTTAGTACTCTTGGTCCTATACGTTGAGCTGCTGCTGGCAAAGTTTATTCGACTTGCAGACAATACTTCTTTCTTGACTGAGAATCCTACTGAGCACACACTGTTCATGCAGCAGGTATCCTGGTAAGGCATGTGTGCTTTTATGTTCTTTGGTACACATGATTGTCTGCAAGGGCTGATTGCAGTCTTTAATCTTTTTATGAATTTGAATGATTATATTTTTGAGAGGCATCATTCTTGAAGTTTTGCCTTTTATTTTATCCTTTAGCTAGCTGTGAGAAAAATACTTGAGTTGTAAACAGAGAAAATGTGTTATGAAATTCATCAAGAGGCAGTAAACATAAACTTGATAATGTAATCTAATGTGCTTCTGCATTAGCCATTATTGTCTGCATATAACTGCAGTTCAGCTCTGAACCCTTTCTCACAGAGGTCATTAGCAGTGCTGTAAGTGACTGCAGTAGGACTAGTAAGAAGTCCTCAAAAAGGAAAAATTGAAACAAATACCTCTGACTCAACAAGAACTGAAGCTTTTGCAAGCTGAGAATTCTAGAAAATTGCTTCTCTGTTGTATCCTTTCAAAAGTTTGAAATTATAATTTTTTGCACCTCTGGTGATTTTACGATTTTCCATTTGGAAAATTTTGACTCTTCTTCTTTAGCTTTAATAAGATGAAGTTGTAGAATGGTGTTTTTTTGTTATTGAACAAACTGGGTTTATGCTTTTTCTGTGTCTGATTATGAAGTATTGGAAAATAAAGAACCCTTAAGCTTTTGTGTGCATGGGTTATCATTTAACTGCTGTCGTCTTCACTCTTTTGTTAAGGTGGTGGTTGTGAAATTGTTAGTCTTCAGATAATGTCCCTAAAAGTGTGTGTGATAAACCAACACTTGAACTCTTAATTCTTTGTGAATAAATATTGATAAATAACTTGTCAAATTTACATTAAATAATTGCAAAGAAATAAGATGTCCCCAAAACATTTCTTGAAACAGTCAAAATTTCAAGGTTATACAGTAGGAAATGGATAATATTTGAACACATTTTGGAATGCATACATTAATAGACCTCACTAAACTCTCCTTATTTTTATAGGGCAGTGATTAACTCCACACAGGTCTCCATTAGGCAGGATGTTATCTGACATGTGTAGGAGTGAAGGTGGAGCTGAACTAGAGGTTTTATGTTAGCAGATGTATGAGGAAAGGAATGTATGAGGAAAAAAATGTGAAAATGTTTTGTAAAATATAGGTTGACCTTCTGTTATCTGACTCTTATCCTTTGTAATTCTGCTACAGAGAGAGTCTTCCAGTATTAAAGACAAAATTACTGTTGTAGGAAAGGCTTTGAATGAAGATAGATGGGAGCCTCTGCCAACTTCTGCTGCTTCTGTTCCTGTAACTCCCAGAATTTGTTTAACTTATAGACAAAGAGTCAAATTGGGCCATTGATCAAAACGTGGCAGCATTGCTCAAAACAAGAGATTCCAGAATACTGTTAAAGTATAATGCTAATTTAAGAATTTAATTTTTGATTGTATTTCTAATAATCTCTGAAATGCATATTGTCTATAAAGATCTATATAAACAAATCCTTGAAGCTTAGACATTCCTGCCCCATCTGTATGCACTGCCCCAGCCCCTTCTGGGCCAGGTATCTGGCAGACTCAAGCAGATCAGTGAAGAAATTTAATTGCTTTGATGTATTTGTTGTTTAGCAGTGATACACAGGCTTTGTGATGTGACTGAAGGGAAAAAATTGTTAGTATCACAAACTGCTCCAAAATCAGCAAAAGAGAAAACGAAGCAATTCCAGGTCTTGGATGAATAAACTGGCACTTAAGAGCTGCTGTCCTTGCTTAAAACTAATATGAAACAACAAAATGCACAACATTTTCAGCAGTTTAGAACTCTAGAGGATTTGGATTATGCTAATTTTCCTGTTCCTCAATGCTAGTTGTGAAGCACTGGGGACCTGTGTTCTTGCAGAAGAAAATATTTAAATCTCCTTTTCACTTCCAAGAGGTGAATAGTTTTGCTGAGGTCCATTGGGTGGCTTTAAATCTATATATGCAGAAATGTTGTGCTGACATCTTTACTCTCCGTGTTCCTTCCAGCCCTTTGGGGCTTATGTCAGGGGATGTGATTCATTCAATTACAAAGGCTCTGGTCAAGCGTTTTTGGCACAAGATTGGCACTAGAGAGCTAGTGGCTTTTCTGCAAGTTGCTTAGGAAGTCAGAACAGTGCTGCAAGCAGGCCCAGGAAACAAAAGCATTTTGGGGTGAAAGACAGTATTGACATGCATGACAGCCTGAGGGCTCCTGAGTGTGAGATGATGTCTGCTTTATTCTTAGTATAGTTGCATCTGAGGGCACTTGGGCATTTCCAGGCAATGATGGCTATTACCTGCTTGTGGGAGAAAAGGAAGTAAGAGGTGGAGAGATGAAAATTGGTGCTGGTTGATTGTTCTGCACTTTTACCTGCAGTGAGGCTGTAGGATGGGTTTTTCTTGCCCATCCATTTTTCATTTTGTCTGGACAAGGCTGACATGCATCTCACAAGGTGTGAAGGGAAAAGTGCATAGCAAATGAATTCAGGGAATGAGCCTGTGGTGCTAGCATAATTAATTTTCTTGTCATGTTGCATTGCCCGAATTGTAAACAACAGTACAAACAACTGGTAAATTATGCAGTTTCTCTTGCACATAAGAAAGGCGGAGATAGGATTTTTTCCTGGCTTGACTTGTCTGTTGCTGCTTCTTCATTGTACTCAGATGGTGTTAAAGATTTTCTGCAGGTCAGGAACATTGAAGTGTAACTGTTCCAACACAATTCTTGTTAATTATGACTATTTAGATTATAGAATGTAGTATTTCCTACAGTCCACCTCCTGAAATTAGTTTAACTCCTTAACTTGCCTCCTGGAAACCACAGAAATAAGACTGCAAATTTAAATCTTATTGCTAATGAGACTATGCTAAATTTACTCCTGAAAGCAATATAGGTGGCAGCTGCCTGCATAAAATCTGGAGGATGAAGTTTTTTGGGTTTTATTTTATTCAACTGATCACTGTAACTTTCTCTTTCAAGTTAGACCAATAGTATCACCTGTCTTTTGAAACGTCTGGGTTTATTACACAAGGATTAGGCTTCTGGTTGGAGTTACTTTTATGTTAAGAAATCCAGCCACATACCCTCCTCCCTTCAAAAAAAACCCAAACAAATGGTAACAACAACCCCCCCAAAGAAAAAATAACAAACTCAAAACCCATGAAAGCTACCACAGAGAGAGCATGAAATATACCTTTCTGTTTATGGTGGCTTTATGCATTTAATTGCCAAGTTCTAACAAATGCAAAATATTGATATCCTAGTTCATGCTTTGACTTCTAACTGTATTTTCCCATAGTATACAATCCTAGTTAAAGACAATATATATACTCTGAACTTTTTCACCATGTTTCCCTCCAAGTAGACACAAGTTCATAGAAACAAATCTTTCTGTGGCAATGTGTCTATTTTGGCAAAACTTTTATAAAAAGAATCTTTTAAATTCTATCATGGAGGAACTATCCATTTCCTGTGCCTGAATAGTCTCATATTACCCTCTATTTGCAGTTTTCACTCAAAGCTGTAGTGAACTTGGTACTTTGAACTCAATAGCATTTTCTAAGTTGCAAGTGAATGCTCAAGTTTGCATGCTGTGGAGGAGCCTTTTGTTACGGTGCATACAGGAAACAAATGTCAAAAATTTGCTAAGTAGAGGCCTGGTTTTGCAGGAAGTTTTAATTTTAATAAGGACAAATGCAGGAGAAACCTTCCTACTAGTATGAGACTCTTGCCTATCTTTTCATTTTATTACACTGTCAGAATGAGAAAGTGTAAGGGTTGATGTTCTGCAAGATGTGGCAAATCTGAAGTGGTACGAGAAATCTGTTGTAATTTGGTGTATTAATGGCAAAGTCAATGTTGGACATAAGAGTATATTTCTGTAACCATGTGTTTCCTTCTGCATTTTCCTCAAACCCTACTTACATTTGATTACTTTCTGTATATAGCTTTTGTGTGGGGAAAAAAAAAAATGCCTACAGTTATAAAGCATCAGCATTATGAACATTTCTTTCTTTAAAAGCCTGTGAAAAGGACTACCCCCCAGCAGTTTTCTGTTACATTTGCTTCCCCTAGTTTCCTGCAGACCACAAAATGGAATGGAAAATTTGCATACACATTTGTAAAAGAGAATCCCTGCATGACTTCTAATTCCAGTGCTGCCTGATCTCACTGTCCTGGTACTCTGAAGTAGGAGGCATGCTTGGGAGCTCTCTGCCATGCAGTTCTTGACTTAAGAGGCTGTGCAGCACTCTTACAAGGGCGCAGTGAAAAAAGCTAGGGAATCTGAGATTTCATTGTCTAAATCTTGAACTCCAAGTGTTTTAATCATTTGTTAGAGATAGTAGTAATCCATCTCTTTCGGTTGTGTTTATACAGCTTCACATCTTCCTGATATTTTTCCTTGGAAATGTACTTTTACCTATGAAAAATTATGGATACTAACAGATCTGAAAACCTTATGGGCTCACCAGAATTTTTTTTTTTTAATATGATGCTTACAGGTGTGTATGCTTACTTAGGTCGTATTTCTTAAAATGTTTGTGTTGTGTGAGGTTAGAAAATGTTTTGCAACGTTAGTCTTGTCATATTAGCATGCAGAACCATCGTGGAAGTATGTTTGACCTCAATGTTGTGTGTTGATTAAAAAAGTTACAAACACCAGATATTGAAATGAAGGTATAAGGGCCAATTACAGGCAGT
Organism: Bolborhynchus lineola; assembly: GCA_025448015.1. Classification (NCBI taxonomy): domain Eukaryota; kingdom Metazoa; phylum Chordata; class Aves; order Psittaciformes; family Psittacidae; genus Bolborhynchus; species Bolborhynchus lineola. The sequence continues at coordinate 66,490 of JAOEHX010009911.1, read as the reverse complement.
ATTGTTATTTTCGTAAGACACTAAATTCTTTCCGAGCATACAGAAATAAGCTATGCTTAAGGCCGCATTCTTTGTCTTGTGAAATATCTGGAAAATGAACTCTAATCTTGTGTCTTGAACTGTGGCTTTTTCTGAAGACAATCTCAAACACCTTTAAATCTATATTTGTTGTTACAATTTGCAGTGGAATCTGCTTCTCATTTCAGTATTTTCATTCTTATATTAGTAAATCTGTGTTAAATTCTCCCTTTTCACAGGTTCAGTTTCACAAGTTTTTTTTCTTTTTTGGTTCCTTTCCTGATCAGTGTCACAGAGAATAATCTTTGCCGATGAAAATAGCATTGAAAACCTGTAAAATACTGAGCCAATTACAGTAGGAAAGTGAAAAAACAGTCCTAACAGACAGTATGCCTTAGAAGTGTTCATACAAAAGATGTTAGCTTATTGGTATATTTGGACATGCTACAGGGAAGTACATAAAGGAATTAAATATACAGGTTGTGTTTATAAAGCTGTGGAGTTTAATGACATAAATTTAAAGCAGAGATATTGCAGCAGATGGAACCTTTTAGGGAGAAGCTATCTTACAAATACTTGTATCAGTACCACCAGCTGTCAATATGTTTTTTGATCTATTGACAGAGTAACTTATCTCCCCAGTTAAGAATAGCAAATCATTAGGCAGACAAAAATTATACTTTAAACAAGCATCTAACAAAATTTAACTTATTCAAGTTGCAATATTTCAGATTACACCAATAGATTTATGCCAGTCTACATGCCTAAGATTCAATACAATTTACCTTTCTACATGAAGTCTACTGACTTCTGTGGGAGCAGTCTAATTAATACAGAAGACATAAAACACCACAGGCCCTTACATATAGTAACTCCAGTAGTCTTCTTGCATTCCTAAGACTGCTTTTGAATAACTAAAAATATCTCATTTTGAATTGTTACCTCTATTCAGCAATACAGTTCCTCTCATTCAGATGGTCTCTCTAATGTTGTTTTTACCCATGCTGTGCTTACTGTCAGCACTCAGTATTAAATCATTATATATTTGAAGAATTTTTCTGTGAGAAATTTCATTTGATTGATCAGGCCATTTTTAATATGATGGAACATTGAATATTTATGCCTTGAAAAATACAGAACCTAGATAATGTAATATAGTGACTCTTACAAAACTTGCTTCTTTCAGTCTTACAATATGAGCTCTTTGTTTTAAAACCATCTTGGTTCCAAATGCACACTGGGAAACACGATCCATGTAACATGGAAATGCATTGTTGGAAGAAATTGTTAGTCTGGATGGAAAAGGTACAAATGATGAAATGCAGTAGGAAGACAGGGAAAAGGCAAAGCTTATACTTCTCTCTTAACAAGTGTGTTGCCTGAGAGGGAAAATGGTAGGAGTGATGTGCGTATGCGCCTATATGCATTCATGTAAATCCAAAAAGCAAATGTTTGATTTTTGTTAGTAACTCATCAAAACCAACTTTTGCAATACTCTCTTCTGCTCTTCAGTATTTATATTGCTCTGTATTCAGGTATTCACCCTTAAAATTAATATAGTAGCTTTTACAGTAGTTCTGAAAAAGGCTGGAATTGGCTGGAGTTCCCTGGAAGTGTTCTTGTCCACTTTTATTTGCTGCTCCACTCCAGTTTATCACTTTGCATGTGACTTATGACTACTTCCTCTATTCTTCCATATATATAGTCCCTTGTGCACAGGATCTAGGCTAGAGTTTGCATAATCAGCAATATCAAAACTGCTGAAAACAGGGGCAGAGATGTGGGCAATGCGGCAGGTGTACTTTGCTGAATGTGAAATGAGAAGAGATCCTTATAAGGGAAAGAAGACACAAACAAATTTTAGAGTAAGTGATTTCTAATATCTTATCTGCTCAAGTTTTCCGCATGCTGGTTTCCAGCACTGTCATTGAAGCGCAGTGTATTTGTATTGCAGATAGCATATATTTGTGGATTGCTAGCAAATACAAGCTAATACCTGGCTTTCACCTATCCCCTTCCAAGCAACAGAATTGAAAGCTACTGCTATTAAATTGGTTTGGCAAGTCTGCAAGAAGGTGTCCAAACATTGGTTTGATGCTGTACTTTTGTATGATCTTCAAAAATCCCTAGCTTCTTTTGCTTCCTAATTCTATAAATGATCTTAACGAATGCATTACTATCAGACAGGAGTACTGTAAAAATGTGAAGTGCAATAAATTACTGAGTATTACAGCTGCATGATATGGTACGCAGAGTATTTTGATGGTCTCTCTGCCTTTTTTAAACCTAAATCCTTGTTCTTCATTATTTAAGTACTTTGTCCTTGCAGACAATTTTCAAAGCACAAGAGTATTCTTAAGTAATTTGAGCTGAAGTACTTTTGAGATTCAGTGAGAATCAGTTTTGTTGCTCATCTTTCTATACTTCATATATTCTGGTTTAATAGGTTGGACTTTAAAAACTAACAAAAGAAAAGACAAAAGATAAGGTAGACTCTCTAAAGACCTGCCAGTCTTGTGTAGCTTTGTTATGGGTATCTGCTATGTAGAACTATGTAATCTGAACTCTGATAAATTCAAAATGTTGTACAGAACATATTTTTCCTTTATGTAGTCTATAAGTTGTTACGAAATTATAAGCAAGTTTTACAGTCATACTGTCTGGGTTAGCAGAAATAAATAAAATTTTCAGCGATTATGCTTTCTGCTTTTTATGGTTTGTTTTTTGTTAGTAGCCTTACAATACTATAATCAGCTTCACACCACTTTACTAGCATAAAGCTAGTATCTTAAATTTTAGGCTCTGCTAGAATTTTAAAATAAGATATGTAACAGCTGCACAGTCAGGAATGTTTTTCACTTTGATGGCAAATCTAAAAACAATGGGGTTGAAAGCAAATCTGTCAGGAGTTCCTGAAGTTCATGCTTCCCATCAGACTGTTTCAATGACAGTCAAGTCCTAGAGATAAAGGAGATGAACCCTAACAGGCATTATTTCCAGCCTCTTTATCTAGATACAGCCCATTACTTGAAGTAAAAAAATTCCCTATTTGGCCAGACCACATATCTTTTCTTCAATAATTCAAGGTAATAACGGTTATTATTTCTGTGGTGCAAGTTTGAAGACTGCATTCTGTCAGTAGGTAAAATTTTTTGTTCTTCCAAGACCTGAATATTAGCTCAGTTCTATGCATGCAAAAGAGGTGTTTTTCCAAAACTGAAGGTGAGAAATGCCACCAAGAGAAAAGTTTTCTTTTGCCTCAATGTTGATGCTGAGAACTATTAACATTCATTATTTATAAGCATAAGTTTTGCTTTTGATATTGCTCATATCTGGTGGAGATGGTATGACTAGAGATTGAAGGGGGCTAAGGGTGGATGGAGTGGTATTTGCACGAATGATAAATCAACTTTATCCAAGCCATGGAATCTTGAATACCTCTGACTTTCCATCCAAACTGTCAAAGTATACTTTGATATTTTTACAGAGTTATCAAATCACATGTAAAATTACAATAGCAAGCTTATCAAGTGCCTTTGTAGAATGTACTGAAGAGTAAAAAGCTGTCTTCTGGGGAAAGTCAGTTGAAAGTTTGGATAATAGTAGTATTATACTGCTGAAATTGTAGTATCCTTGAAAGATGTGCTATGGAGTGCCTCAAACATATCAAAAATTATATTTCATCTAATATGTGACAGAGAATGGAGAGCTGCAAAGGAAAGGCAGCTTTTACACAGATAATTCAGTTTATTTTTCTTGTACACAGGAATCTAAATTAACCACTTGTGTGTGCTACAGAGCATGCATACACATCAAGAAAGACACACAAAGATGAAATATTTTAGTAAGGATAGAAATTAATTTGCTGGAAATTGAATTAACCAAATGTGAAAGATAACTGCAAAATAAGAGTATTTTATTGGATTATCTGTAAGCCACTAAACAATTTCAGTCAGAGAAAGAGCAAAAGGAACTATAAAAATAAGAAAGAATATATGGTTAAATAAAAAGAAGAAAACAAGCAATGAAGTCTTGAATCAGTCTCCAAAATGTAGACAATTGATTAGCTATACTAATTGTCAAGAAAAAAAAAAAAAACCTGTAGACAAAGGGCAAAGCATGATAGATGATATGGAATCTGAGCATATGAGGAACAAAAAGAATTCCAGGTATGCTTTCAGTCTGTTCTAAAGGAAAGTGTGTTGATTTTTTTTCTTTTTTACCCTTATCTGGCTGAAAAAAAAGAAAGATCTTTTATCAGTAGAGCAATTAAAAGTATGAGAATTTGCATCTTAATATGATGCATAGAATTCAATAAAAAACTCACATAAAAAAGTTTAAAGAGGGTTGCCTGAAGAGCTGTGCAGCCTGCTGGGTATTGATCTGTTTAGCTCATTTCAGAACACACAAAGGATTGCCTAAAAGTGAGGAAAACTAAGGCTGTGTGTTTGTATGGTGGCTGAAGGTAGAGAGGAACATCCAGTCATTGATTCCTTGTATAGTTGTTGAATATATGATAAAGGATTCAGTGGTGAAGTATTAAAAGAAGTTGTCTGTAAAAGGAGAAATAATTGTACTGCTAAACAACCAGAAAATAGATTTAGTTTGAAAGGATCTGTCTCTTCTTCTGGGCTGTAAATTTAGCTGATGCAGGCTATTCTGTTGATCTAAGTGTTTTTCTAGAAAATGTGAACTGATACAAGTCAACATTTTGATTATGAAATTGGAATGATAAGAAATTCATCTAGGATTAATACCTGGATAATTTTCAGGTAAGAATCACCGTCAGGGAGCTGCCTTGTTGGTTCTTACAGGCTGTGATATTTGATATTATTTTCACTGTAATTAATAGAAAGTAATTGTTAAAACTTGCATGTGACACAAGTGAGCAATCGAGCAATGCAACAGGATGATGTGAAGTCATATGTCCAGGACTGAAGCCTTTAGTGGGTTGCGATGATGAGAAGGATTTATATAATAATTAGGTGTAGAAATAGAGGGTTTTCCAGTAAGAATTGAGATCATCCTTCATGATTCTTTTCGTACCTGGAGTACTGTGTCAAATCCTGGGGTGATAATTCCAGGAGAATCTCAAAAGGGAATGTCAGTGGTTAAGTTTAGAGGGAATGTCAAGTGGTTAAGTTTAGCAAATCACCCTAAAACTTTCTTCTAACACTCTTCTCCCCCTCCTCTTGTTTTCTTTCACTTTAATAGAGAAGATATCATATCACTCTTAACAACGTGTGGGTTGAGGTTGATCTTCTACTTATGACAATTCTGAAATAAGAATTTTATTTTTTTTTTCTTAATGGTGAACATTAGCCTAAATGTCACCAAACTGCGTTTCTGTATTCAAACTCTCATTTGTGTTATCTGGGAGAGCAAACTGTGCATTAAGGGTGGTACACTCCATCTTTTATATCAATGTGAGCCACCCCAATATCAAAACCAGCAACTTGTTTCATTTGAACAAAATAAGGCTCGGAATTATGTCTAAAGGTGAAATCCCATAAGTAGGAAACAGCTAGCTTTTGTCTTTTTGTCAACAAAACACATAAAAATACCCTTTCTTTTGACTTCATAGAGTCAAGTTAATACAATTCTGCTTGTGCTCTCTTGTTTCTATGGAAACAGTCAGTCTAATTTTAGGGAATACTCTTCACTCCTACCATTCAGTTAAGCTTTACATAAATCTATGTAGTACTACTGGTGCCTGTTGCACTGTCATCAGGAAAGCTCAAAATGCAGCTGGAGAAAATGTACTTGTTGGATATGGAGAAGGCAAATGAAGTTTTCCAAAAGGAAAAAAAAAAAAAACAACAACAAATTGAGAAAAAACAAACACAACAAACCAAATAAACAAGGAATCTAAGCTTTATGAAGAAGGTCTGTGTTTTGTTAAATGTGCTGTCACTGGGTTTGTGTGAAATAGTATTAAAGGGAAAACCTAGCAAGAAGTGGATGTCATGCAACTCATATGTAGCAGACCTCTGCCTTCTGGATGCTTAATTTTAAAGTAATCAAAATATACAGTGTCACATGCACATATGGAAATGAAACAGAAAGGCAAATTGGAAGAGAAAGGAGCAAGATCTCTGCTTCTGCCAGTGCTGAAATGGGGACTGTCATCATAAGATGCTGTCAGAATTTTCTTACAAAAATGGTGCTTCCAAAAATTAGGGAGATGTGAGAGAGGTTTAAGAATTCCATCTCTAAGAATAGCTGTGTCCCAGGATTTAGGTCAAATAACAGCCCTACAAATACTTCTGCATTCTATAGCTCAACTGATGATATTCACGACATAGCATTAGGGAATGCATGGAAAGTGTCTACAACATCAAACATTTAGTATTGAAAGCAAAAAATCTGTATTGCTGAATCTAATAGGAATGGATATAACTGCACAAAATTATATTCATGAAGGATCAGTGCCACGAAGAGTAACTAAGCCAATTACTGAACCTGAAAACAGTAGGGGGCCTAAGGAAATTAGTGTGTGTATATCCACGTGCTTTTGGATTGTGGCTGAACCCAGAACAGCCCCCAGTAGCTTTGAGTGTACTTATGTAAGTTGACTTATCTCAGGCAGTAAACAAATGCTCAGCTATATACTGCATGTCTATTTGCAGTTATATTAACAAAGCTCCTTCAATTTCTTCTCTAACAATCGACAACTGTAGAACATAAAATCACAGACAATGTATTATTAATTATTATGTGCTTAACCGAATAACATTATTGTAGAACTAGCTGTGCATATCCTTTCTCTTGTTCCCCTGTTTTTAATTATATTATGAAGTAAGAGAAATTTTTATGACTGAATGTTTTTGGTTCTATTTTCTCTTGGCTTTGGTCTTGGAATGCTATTCTAGATGTATGAATATTTATGAATGGCAAATGTATCATATGGAAAATATTATTATAGAACATGCAGATGGAAAAGGATCTTCACAGGAAAAGTGTTCATGCTGCTTCACTTAAATTTGTTAATAAGGAATCTGGGATAACTTTTACAATACACTTTGGAGAATTAACATACATCCCAGAACACATGCAATGAATTATTCTTTCCTTGAATTGATGTGAACATAGTGGCTCATTTAGATTCACATTTAATAAACTGTAGCATTAAAATATTCTAGCTAGAGGTTAATTTACTGTTAACATTTTAAGGTGGGAATACGTGAAGCTTCTCATCCTTAGAAGTAACTTGGGCTTTTGGAAGAGTAGTTCCCATTTAACAGGACTTTGGAGGGTTTTAAGTGTTTTAACATGTTTTCCGAAATACTTTGAATGAAATGGGACCACCTCTCCTAGTAGGAGCAGATATTAAATTTTCTAAAAGATAAAATTATCTCAAAACATTAACTGTTTAGAACTTAATCTACTCCCTACACTGGATAGGAGTTTTGCATGTAACTGCAGCACCTTCCAAATTGTCATAATGAGGCCTGTCATATCCAGCATAGAGATTTACCTGGTTTACACAGAGACATGAAGTAGCATTTATGCTCTGACCTCTATAGTGTCTTTAGCTCTACATTAAGTCAATCTATATTAAATTGTTTCTAGAACGGCCAAATAATTGTTTTTAAAAAATGATGTTTAACAGTTGTTCTGTTTCTAGTTGTCTGTTGGCCATGAGTCTTTTCCTCCTTTCTGCTCATGCTCTAGCAAAATCAATTTTTCTGTACATGTCAGCAGACCTGTTGAAGTGCTTTAATTTGTGATTTGTGAAATATATCTTGTAAGAAGCAGGAAAAGCTACCCCCAGGAGAGTACAGTTGGCGGCAAAGCAAGAAAGACAAAGGAACTGGCAGCAGAACAGCACACTGCTGGGAAAGCATCTGTGCTTTAAAAAATCATGTGGGGAGGGAAGAGAGAGCCGTGTGTGAGGTAGAAGCTGTGGCTCCTGACTTATACGAGATCAAAATAATAAATTAAAACACTGGTAACAATTTTAGTTCATTTATTCAGTTCTACTGTTTCCTATTTTGACAGGGTTAGTAGGAACTGATTCTTTATAGAGCCTGCCAGAGATGCACTCTGGCCTAGATGCTTAGGGAAATCTCAAGAACACATGCTGGAAAGCCTAACTTGTGTCCTGACCTACCCTGTATTGCCTTATGTTGCTCTTTTGACCAGTCCCATTAAGTCATACCCCTCTCTGAAGTATATATAACTCTCAGCAAGACATAGCTGGATGTTTGATCTACTCTGCTGCCTTTATTCCTTTTGATGATTCCTGACAACATGCATGGAGGCTGCTTCCTCTAAAATGATGTATTTTCTAAAAGAAACAGAGCTGTTTACTTTTTGTCATAAACTCAAATGTGTGGTGGGTTACCGTGGGAGAGGGCTTACATAGCTTTACAAGCTCTTGGTTCCCCAAAGAGCACCTTGCCAGACAAAGCTCTGGAGAGAGACTGATTTTTTTTCTCCAATGGCTGTGATTATAGTCTCAAGCACTGTGGTAACAGTACATTAAAGAAAAATTTTCTTTAGCGTCCCAGATATGAAAAGCCCAACATGGGGTGGCCCCATTTGCAATGTCTGCTTACAAGTAAAAGCAGAAGTGGAAACCATTATGGAAGATGAAAAAGAGCCCCATGTTTTTAATCTGTCATACAGAGATTTCCAATAGAAAGACCATTTCAAAACTTCCATCCACTCTTAGGACATTACTTTCACTATGAGAAAATTTGATTTTCTTCAAAATCATTAACTGTATAGCTAAATCTAACTTGTTCTGTATTTTTTGGTTTTTGAAGAACTCCCCACTGTTTAATTGTGTATCTTTATTTTGAGAACAGACTAGAAAGTAACTTGTCAAGACTAACTGGCTGAATTTCTCAGTAACTGAAAAGGAGCCTTTGCAAAAGGAATGGATTATTTGTAAGGTGTAGGCATGTGACTGAATGTGACAGCCTCATAGCAACAGAACAACCCAGTGATTTTTCTTTAGCTACAATAGAAAATGTAAGTGTAATAACTAATATGTTTTCTTATCTTTGATGCTGTATTTTAGGAATAAGTAATACTTTAAATTTGTTCCATGCATGGTTAAATCTTTATGGTTTTATGTGTGACAATCATAAGCTAACTCATAAGTATAAGCAAATTAATACTTTAAGTGAAACCTAATTGTTAATATAATTTTTCTGAGAAAAAGAAATTGGTGCAACCTGGTGATAATTTAAAATTTTCAGGCTTTTTTTGGCTTTAGTCAGCATGAAATTGGTATCTGATGAGAACTGAATCCAGATTTTCCTCTTATGAAAGTGAAAATAACATTTTTATTTAATTTGACACCCCCTATTACCTATTATATTCTATTATCTTCTGTTATCTTATGCAAAAATTCCATATTTCCTGCATATTCTTATGCCTAGAAATAGTAAATTTAGAACAAAATGAAAGGCACAAACCTATATCATAAAGGTATTTTTTATTGTTTGTCTAACAAGTGCATGGTTAAATTCAGTTACATCATTTATGTGTAAAAATATTAGACCATTTCACTTTACTGTATTTCCCCAATAAATTGTGCTTCACGTTTCACTATATTCTTAATATTTTCAGAGGAGTACTACAATAATTTACTTAAAGAAAGGTTGTGTACCAAGCGTGGAAAGCATGAAATGGAATAGCATTAGACTAGACAAGAATCCTTATCGTCAAATTATATTATCATTCTCTTAGTGGCATGGCTGACAGTCATTCTTGGCTAGATTATAGACCTAAGAGTATTTTTGCGTTAGCTGAGGAATTTCTTACCAAAGTCTGTTAACAATCAGGAAAACTGTTTGCAGTGCAAGCATCTTACACATTTGCAATACGTCAGGTAATCCTGATAGATTTTCAGTTGCCATTAATTAAAATAATAGCACTTATGGAGCCATATATTTACTGTGAATCTCACAGATTAGAATGGGACAGTTTGTAAACTTACAGAAATTAGCGATGCAGGATAAGGCTGGTTTGTTCCTGACATGAGAAATATGAACACAGCGTATCAGGTCTGAATAGCTTGCTATTATTTTCTTTGCAATTCTAAATTGGAATTTAAAAACGAAATATTTACAATACCTTTCCAAAGAGCAGAATGATGGGTTATTATTTAACTGTTTGCATTGTCACTAAGCACTCATCATAACACTCAGGGAATGCATGGGCTGATGGTACAGACCCACAGCTTCTCTATGAGGCTTCCAGCCTTGGTATTAAACATAACATAAATTTGTCCAGCATTGGCATTTTAAGCTACATAACTGAAGAACTGTAACTCAAAACACATCCTATCTTTTTCTTCTAGGGGGACTAAGAATATGTATGTGTCTGAGAAATATTTTAAGGTAATTTCCTTCTACCTGAACATGGGCTGGTATTTGGAAGTCTGAAGTGTTGCTGTCTGTGTTGTCCTTGCCCTGTGCATACTCAGATAAATAATATACATCTAAGTTATTATGTCATTATAATTTGAAAGACTTTCCTCTAAATGAAAAGTGTTGTTGGATGCCATATTCCAAGCTACCAATTGTCTATTAAAACAAAAGATATTAATACGTGTATTTCTTCTCTTTGCAGGTAAATAAACGCATACTAAAAAGTAACAAATTAATAGAGTGCCATGTGATAAACAGTGACAACCACAGTAACTGCGGGGTCCCTTATAGATAGTTTTCCAGCAAGATTCGATTTTATCTAGAAGGATGGCAGTCTGCTTTCATCCCAGTTGTCCTGTTGCTGCAGGGATATTTCGCATATGTTGTGTAGAAAGCTGACATGTAGAGTGGCCAGCTTCTACATTGCCTTTCAGCTATCTTAACTGTGGAGAAAATGAGGTTTTAATCCTTTTAAACTATTCATTGGTAGGTGACAGTGTGCATTAAGTACGTGAAAGAGTTGGTTTTGGTTTTGGGTTTGGACTTACGTTTTTAATAATGCCAGTAAGGCAGTTGATTTTGGGGAGTCTTTATCATTTAAAGTATTTTGAAAGCTGATGCTCCAGTTCACTGGATAAAATCAAATAGAACTGAGTGACAATGTAAGTATTATGGAAATTATTCAAGAATCCTATTGTGTGTGGAAGTGAGTGTGTACATGATCTATATTTACCATAAACAAAGAGAAATACGCACACATTTAGCTAATTTGTGTCTCTGTCATGAACATCTAACAGCTTGATTTCATATTTCTAAAGGTGATTTCTGCCCTGTAACCGTTTCCATTGTTAAGTGGGCTGGTTTCCAAGTTGTTGGACAATTTCATGCGAGAGTATAAAGTTCTAATCCTCTTAATTTACTTTTGAGAATAGAGAAACTATTTCATATACTTTTTTTTTTTTTTTTTCAGAAGACTAGTTTATCTAAGAAAATCCTTCTCAGTGGATAGAACTTAGTGCATTGAGCTAGATAGACAATGCAAGGTGCTGTCCCTGGGTGACCAGCCAGACATAGATGTTAGGAGGAGGTTCTACTATAGTCCTCAAAAATACACTTCACTTCCAAAGCACAATGTCAAAATGAGTCACAAAGAAGCAAAAACGTTTTCATGGTTTATTTTGCATGAAATATTGGAGACCTCTAAATGCATGTATTTGGCTATTAAAGTGTTTAGAAAAATGTTGAAATAAGATTTCATAAAGTATTTGTTGCAGGAAACTGAACTCTGCATCTGAGGAAACAGTTGCTGAAAAAAATTTCTGACTTTTTTTTTGTCTGCTACAGCATCTATGCCCAGAGCTTTCATTGCTTTTCTGTATAACCACAGCTAAACTATTCTGTGTTGAGGTTTCTACCTTAGCAGTCTTCTGGTCATCACAGCACATGGAAGTTCTACTGGGATGTCCTTAAGAGAACTTTGGGAACAGTGTGATTACTGGTGCCTGTTCTATTAGGAGAAACAAAGATGAAGTTCTTTAACTTAAAGTTTTAGCTTGCTACTAACTGTTCTAAATTAAGAGGTTGTGATTTCTGAATTCTTTTGTGGAAAGTCAATCTGGGTATCTTTTACTTACTAAAAGTATTAATTCTGTTAAATTACATTTTTTAAATCTGCAGTCAGTTATATAAAAGATAATGTTGAGATCTGCAAACTAGATGTACTTTGTTTTAAAGCCAGGCTACAGACATTATGCTGTGTCACACTGAAAGTCATCTCAAGGCTTATCTCTTATTCCATGTTCTCATACAGTTAAGAACAGAGTTTGTCCCTTTTTGGAGTAAAACCCTATGTAAAGGTAGAAAGCAAAACACTTAGTTGCCTGAAGTCCTAATAATTTAGGGGCTCTTAGTGGGCTTTGGTTTTGTGGATTTTGATATTGTTCCCCCTACATCCTATCTTTTATGAGTTGAGTCTCATTTGGACAAGGGGAAAACTCAACATCAGTAGTGTTAACATCATGAAAAATAGATTAGGGTTTCAGAGTGAAATGTGATATGAAGCAGAAGGGGAAAAAATTTTTTTTACCAGATTCCCTTTATGAAAGATAAATTAGCTTGAAAGAGAAATTCTTATCAGGGAAATATCTGTGATGTTTTCCCACAGAAATCACGAGTGATGTCTATGAGTACTATGTAGATGCAGTGATAGTTCACAAGTGAAGTAAGATTTCTTTGTATATGACAAGGCTGAGACCAACTGAGAAGATTTTAGGCTCTGGTTTCAGGGTGTGTGTAAGTTGACATGCATCTATGCATGACAGAGACAAACGTTAATGGGTTTTAAACTATACATTCACGTTTTTATTTGGTTATAATTGAAAAAATCACAGTAGTCCAGAATCCTATACACTTCACTAAGCTAATGTTAAGCTAATTACCTTTATTAATTTGTATTTGTTAAGTTACAAAAAATGGAAATGCTCAAAAAATATCATTCCTGTTCACAAATTCCTCTTGTTTCAACACAAGAACATGCAGACATGTTTCTGTAGCTAAAGAAATTTTCTTGCTACAAGAGTAGCAGAATCCTGTCTTATACAAGATGAACAAATTTCACCATTTCCTATTTGCCAGCATGTTGAGACATGGAAATATCTAAATTATAGTTTGTGTATATATATCATCTAAGAATGCTTCATATGTTTCCTAGAACAGGAATGAGATGTGAAAAAAATAATAATTTTAGAATACCATATTGTAAATAATTCTTTTCTCTAAAGTGCCAAAACCCTTTACAAAATGTTTAAAGGAAAGAGTTTTCCAGAAGAAAGCTAGCTGCATTCCTATTTGATGGGACTGAAGAAAAATGATGTAGTACCGATTCTACAGATTTATGGAGGAGAAAAAGCAGAAATGCTCATTACTATATTTTCTGAAAGCTTGAGAAAAGTCAAATAGGATTCTCAACTACTTTTGGTTGAGTCAAAGGCCTTCTGAAATGGGCTGGAGACAGAAGTGTAGGTTTGTCACTGGCTGGTAATAAATAAAAAAAAAAAAAAAAAAAGGAGAAGGAGCCCTTTTTTACCAAATATGTGTGTTGAAGTGAATTCTGTTGTTCATCTTCACAACAGGCCACATTGTATCATTAGCATACGTCTCATCAGCCAGTGGCTTTTACAGATGAACATTTCTTTTTCTCTGAAAAGAGTGGTTGAACAAAGACTTAAACATAGACAAACCCCTTGTTTTTGTTTGCTAATGTAAATGAAGAAGGAAAGAATAGTGGCAAAGCAGGGCTGTTAGTTAGAGTCAGCATTTTACATTAAATCACTCTCCCTCTGCTTCACCCCTGCTGACAATAAGCGTTTTCCAAAGTCAGTCTGTCAAAACATTTGGTATCTGCAACAGCACTATCAGTGCTGAGATACATATGTGCAGTGAATTTTAAACAAAGCTACATGCCTAAGCCCTGTAAAGCCAAAAGCTGCAGCCACCTCATGTGTGGATGTATTCAGGCTGTGCTGCAGAGGCTCTCCAGCACTGGAGAAAGTGATGTTCTGCAACCGGGGATGCAAAGAGAAAATGTGCAAAAGGCCTACCTGAGCCAGCCCAAAGTGGGCTGCTTCACATGCCCCTGCCAACAAGTGGCAGTGGCAGCTCGGTGTTCGGTGCTGTAATGAAGCTGGCAGGTCTGTTCAGTACTCTTGTGTGACTGCTTGTTCCGCAATTTAGGCTGCAGTATTGCAGTGCTGGGTTATCTGAGTTAGACTAAGTATATTCTATTGCAGTTGCAGCTCTGCTGTTCTGCATACCTGTGTTTGGTTTGTTGTTCAAAATAATTTCACTGTGTCTTGTACTTCAAATGTGAGGCTAAAATTATAGAAGTGAACTTCACTTGTTCCTTGGGAGAAGCAGTGGATCTTGCCTAAAAAATACTTTTTGTTGTCGGTTGGTTGTTTTTTGTGTTTTGTGTTATTTATGCAAGTGAATGAATAAAAAGAATGAAAAAGCCCTAATGTTAATTTGAAACCTGTATGCAATAACTAAAGTAAGGAAGTTCATAGGGTTTCTCCATGTGGTAAAATTTTATGAAAGTCAACAGCAGGTTTGTCTGGAAAGGAAGCGAATAGGCAATCTGACCAAATAGTGAATAGGAAATTTGACCAAAGCAATGTTATTAATAATCTTATTGCTAACAATCTTATTAATTGTAACAAGCTTTTTTAACACAGTCTTTAAGTGAATGTGTACTTGCTAGTTTTGAACTTCTGTTGTGCATTTCCCATGTTCTGGAATTATTTTCCACAATTGGTTGCTACCTGCATTCATTTTCCTTAAGATGAGCAGAGTGCGTAACTGGAGTTCATGCAAGAGAGATGCAGTCCCCGAAGAGCACTGGGAACTTACTTGTTCTGATGAAGCAGAGAGGCTCTGTGTTCTGACACAAAACTATTTCTTTTTTTTTTTTTTTTCATAAATTTTTTATGTGCACAAGAAGGATGTGAGAATTGCCTTAATTACTCATCATTTGTATCTTGGAAGAATTTAATATCTTGCTGCAAACATCAGCATTTGGGGGAAAAAAGGAAAGGTTTTGCTTTCCTTCTCTTTTTTCTCTTTTTTCCTCTGGGCTTTTTTTCCCCCTCCTTTTCTTCTTTCTTTTTTTTTTTTTTTTAGCTATTTCAAACATTCATCCTTCATCTCATCAGTTAAAACTCTCCAGGAAATACGCTGAATTTGCTCTCTGTTGGAGAAATCATCAAGGTGTGCTTGTGCTCATGTTAAATGAAGATTAGAATTTTGCACCTGAGTGAATATGAGAGCAAACTCACTGTTCATATGAACTAGCTATGATTTTACAAACTGATTTTACAGAAATTGATTCTAAACCTGCACAATAATGTGCATCTCTCCACAGAGTTGTACTGATAAATATTTTGGAAGGAAAATGTTAAAAGGTGCTTAAGATCAACACTAACGTCTTTCTTGCATGCATGATAGAAAAATCAATAAAATAGGAAAAAGTGAAAGAAAAGGTATAAGTTAGGTTGAGCAGATTCATTGCACAGATTTTAGAAAAAAGAATTCTAAGCTCTGAATTACCCACTATTCTCTTAATTCTACTCTAGCTGAAGTCAATGAATCTAATTGAAATGCCAGTGCAATTTGGGGGAGGTGAATTAAACCTGTCTGCTGAGACCTTTAGATGGGAAAGGGAAATATGATGCATAAGCAGAGTAAGAACTCAGGAGAAGTTTTTCTGTGACAGTCTTCAGAATGTGTGATCTACTATTTTAATAGTGGGAGAGACCACTTTTAAAGGGTGACAGAGTGTGTCTTAGTAAATGGGGAAAAGTGTAAATGTACATGCCATCAAAGTAATCAGGTAATATAGCTGAAGTACTTAGTACCTGCTGGTATGGAAGGTGAGAAATGGAGAGTTTCAGAGTAAAGAGCAAGGATAACAGGGGTGTGTAAAGGCTGTTATTGCTGTGCTGGTTGGTGTATTTGTCATAAGGAAAGTTGCTGACTGCTCTGGAGTTTGTGTTAGAATATGGTCTTCTTGCCAGCTGTGATGAGGGACCTACAAATTCAGACTGAGGAAAGAATTAATGTGTGAGTATAAGCTTTTTAACAAAAGCCCTTGCTTGCTTCAGGCTCTTTCTGATACATGATTTCTTCTGCCATTTTTTTTCTTGATATTTAGCACTTTTGTTGCTTGCCTCCAGTCTGAGAGAAACAGAAAACTGAATGGAAGAACTTGCAATTCCTCTGCCTCCACTTCTATCACCTTCTTGTTGCTTGATTCTCTTGCGGTTTCTTTAGTCACATTATTGAGAGGGATCAGGAATACATTTACCTTCTCTTCCCCACTATCACTGATGGACTTGTTTAGTTATAGAATCATAGAATAGTTAGGGTTGGAAAGTACCTTAAGATCATCTAGTCCCAAACCCCCTGCCATGGGCAGGGACACCTAACACTAAACCATGCCACACAAGGCTCTCTTCAACCTGGCCCTGAACACTGCCAGCAATGGAGCATTCACAACTTCCCTGGGCAACCCATTCCAGTGCCTCACCACCCTTACAGTAAAG
>JAOEHX010009911.1:31982-48973 GCA_025448015.1 Bolborhynchus lineola | reverse complement strand
TCACCTCCCTCGACCTGCTGGTCACACTCCTTTTGATGCAGCCCAGGATGCGGTTGGCTTTCTGGGCTGCAAGCACATACTGCTGGCTCACATTCATTTTCTCATCAACCAACATCCCCAAGTCCTTCTTTGCAGAGCTGCTCTGATTCTCTTCTCTGCCCAACCTGTAGCTGTGCCTGGGATTGCTCCAATCCAGGTGTAGGACCTTGCACTTGTCATGCTTAAACTTCATCAGGTTTGCATCAGCCCACCTCACAAGTTTGTCAAGGTCCCTCTGGATGGCATTTCTTCCCTCTAGTGTATCAGCCGAACCACCCAGTTTGGTGTCATCAGCAAACTTGCTGAGGGCACACTCAATCTCACTGTCCATGTCACCAACAAAGATATTGAACAAGACTGGTCTCAACACTGATCCCTGAGGGACACCCACTCAGTCCTGGTCTCCAGCTGGACATTGAGCCATTGAGCACAACTCTTTGCATGCAGCCATCCAGCCAGTTCTTTATCCACAGAGTGGTCCACCTATCAAATTGATGTCTTCCAACAGAAGGAAGTTGTCTTCCACACAATCAAGGAACCTCCTGGATTGCTTGTGCCGGGCCGTACCATCCCTCCAACAGATATCAGGGTGGTTGAAGTCCCCCATGAGAACAAGGGCCTGTGAGCGTGAGGCTGTTCCTATCTGTCTATAGAGTGCTTCATCTACTGAGTCCTCTTGGTCAGGCGGTCTGTAACAGATCCGCAGAATAATGTCTCCCGTCGCTGTTCTCCCTTTAACTCTGACCCACAAAGTCTCTGTCGATATGGAATAGAGTAGGTTGCCATTTCAATCTACTTTTGTATTTCTTGAAAAATCCCGAAGACAACCAAAATCCAAAAAAAGACCCCAAACCCAACCAAAACCCCAAAAGCCAAACGTTAGTTACAGTAGAATGGGAGAAAGGTGGATAAAAAACCAGGCAGTGTTGGAGGAAATAATTAAGGCTTTAGTTTGTCTTCATACAGGAGTAGCTGCAGAAGAGGTATTTGGTCTGATGTTCTCTCTGAAGACTAAACTGTGGCATCTCAAAGAAAGACTTGCACAACTTCTAGAAATTTTTGCTGTCCCAGGTGCTTTGAAATACAGGTGGCATGTAAATATTTTGGTATTTTGTCTGCTATGGAAGCAAAAATTTTTAATATGTCTATTGATGGAGAGACATTGTTCTCTCTGTCTGTTGGCACATACTGTCCATGACACCCAGAGCATGTAGCATTTGTCTGATGAACTCTGCTGTTGAAAATGCATTGAAGACAAGCTCCAGTAGATACAGAAGGTATTTTTGTTAGTATACTAGCTAGAGGAAGGTGCTTATAGAATTAAAGCTGCATAGTGTCTGCCAGTGTACTCCTAATCTGTAGACACTTGAACAAGGAAGTGATGACAGTATTAAATAGACTTCACCTTAAATCTAACTGAATAGGGCAAGAAGAGCAGAGAAGGTATATGATAGGAACTGTAGGTGCTCCTATCCCCTAATCTGTTCTCTAATTGATACAATTAGGAATACACAGGCATAGGAGAAATGGTAAGTGTAAGGAGGCAAAGAAGATAGTAGGGAAAGAGTGATAAGGTGTTTTTAGGTGCTGGATCTTTAACGTGGCAGAGGATGTCCTATTTCTTCAAAAGAGGGAGAGAAATTACAACTAGAGGTCAGCTTTTGGAAGGGAAAAGGAGCAAAATAAGGCAAGAGACTCTTACTGCCCACTCCTATTTCCCAAAAGTCCTATTTGCTCCCTAGAGTGTTGTGGATCTTCAAGGCTTCCCACTTCTCCCTATCAGAGCCTATTCTGCAGAGCATCCTTGAGGTGGGAAAAATCAGCTATGCTGCCAAATAAAGTGCTGAGTGGGCTTGTAGCAACCCAGTGCTGCTGCCCCAGTTCATCCCAGCTCATGACCAGAGAGACCTACTTGCTGCCTACTCCTACTGCTTCTAGAAAATTACTGCATGTCCTCACATCTGAGAGTAAAAAGGTTTTTTCAGTAGGGCACTTGTGCTAAAAGCAGAATTTTATGCTATATTTTATTTATGTAACTTTGAACTTTGCAAAATGTAATAATCAATTCTTAATTCAGCAAAGTATTTGAAAATTCTAGGACCATGTAAATTATCTGTTCTGCTAACAGAACTCATTAAGTGAGAATTGCAGGTATCCTTAAAGCTACAAGTGCTGCGCTTCAATCAAGACAGGGCGGAAGTGAAATTCAGGCCTAAATAAGGTAAGGCATCACTATTTAGCTTGTATGCAACATTATAGGTCTACGTTAATGTTGAACCGTATGCTTACAAGCCAATTCTTACATAACCAAGGGCTCTGTTAATTATACATACCTTTTTGAGGTAATGTTTTAGTTAAAGTGTCATTTCTTTTTTGTCCTTAAAATAAAATGGGATATCAGGAAATAAAGTATAAGAAAAAGACACTGTTAATTTTTTCAGTAGTGAACTTCTGCAAATCATCTTTCAGCATTTCCCAGACAGAACCTGAGGTAAAAATTAAGGCTTTTCTGTTAAAAATATTTGTAGATGCATATGCCTCAACTGTACTTATTGTCCTGTTAAACTGATTTAAAACTTGTAAGAAAATACTTTACATCTTGGAAGACTTTGTTTCATACTCCTGAAAGGCTGAAGTACTTTCCATGTTAGTAGAATGACTGCCTGGCGTGACAAGTGATGCTTGCAAGCTTTCATCCAGCTACTGTTATCGTATTTTCAGGCAGCAAGAAGCATTTAAATGGTATCACTGTGGGACATGCAATTTGCTCACTGTAGTTTTTCACTTTCTAAGGTTATCTGGAGTGAATTAATAAGGCTGTTGTAGTATTATAGTGTTTCTGTTCAGTAATTTTTGTGAAAATTCATGAGAATGCACTGTTCTGTGTTGAAAGTGAAGTGTATCAAGTAATATTTCAAATGAAATTAAATGCTTAATTCATGCTAATGATAAATCAGCAAAATTTATGAATTGGTAGTCTTTAATTTGGTTTTATCCCCTTTTTATTAATTTATGATTCTTTCCATTTAACTGGGAGTGTTAAAATGTCTACTAGATAAAAATCACAGAAAATTATCAGCAGGAAAATGTGAGATTGGTGCTGACTGTGACAAGTTGAGAAGATTTAGCTGTGAGATTGTTTTACCTGGAGGCACTGCAGGATAGAATTGTTCTTGCCTCAGTACTCCTAAAGATTAAAGAAGGAAATCCTATCACTTTAGGATACTTGCTGATTTCCTCTTCGTATGATGGTAATTGCTTGTGAGCATATGATAGGAGATAGGTCTGAACAACAGAGATGGGTTCAAAAAAGTTTTTTTTCACGATCAAAACTTGGTTACTGCTTCAGCCATGCAAAAGGACAATGAAAGCTGTAATGGCTTTCAGCTTTGTCATAGAGGTGAAAATGTTGGCTGAATTAAGTGGAGAGGGGATTTGGTTTTAATGTTGCTGGAGTAATTTTTCTTCATTGTTGTAATAGGAAGATTTTTCTTATTAAATTTAAGGCTTTAAGGTCAGGGAAATAAGGTATTGTGAGACCAGATAGGAGAGCTAGTAATATCACAGTACATTTCTTTTCAAAGTATAAATCTCATTTTCAAAACTTTTTGCTTATTATCTTTTCACTTAATCCTGTATTAGGAGTTTAGTCAATCATTACTGAATCACACCAAGAGACCATACAGAATGAATCGCATGCAGATTCAGAGCTCTGCTGTACCATGTTACCCTTGCTGCAGTGACTGACTTTTGGTCTTGTCCCTGCCAATTCACACTCAACTCCGTGCCCTTCCAGAATGATACATTATCTGTTTTGAAATCTTTTACTGCTTAGATAAATTTAGAATGTTTTAAGATAACCTCATTGCTGCCTGTTCTGAGGTGATCCTGCAGTGTATACCAGTTCTTTTCTGAAGAGACTAAGACTCATCAGATTAAATGAGGTGTTGCAAGGGTGTCTGCGTTCCTCAGAATGCCTGCTAGGTTTAAGGACTTGGAACAACTGTACTCAGAAATATTGGTACAAATTAATTTAGAACTTGTGTATTCTACTGTTTTCCCAAGCTACAAGAGCTTGCTGCCAGGGGCATCCATCTTATTGGAGCTATGTAGGAGAAGAATTTGAAATACAAAGAACCAAACAAGCAAAAAAAAAAAAGGTAATAAAATATGTAATGGAAATATATCAGTTGCAAAGAAAGTGGGACCTTGATTTTGCTCTAGAAATATATTCAGAAGTTTATTGTAATTGAAGTAAATATGCAAGAGCTTTCTACTCATAAGTACCTATGTTTATGTAAACCAAATAACAGTTCAGACATGTTTGTTGTTGAGGATAACAGACCAGGGCTTTGAAAGAAAATTGCTGTATCTGTTTCATATTGAATTATCTTGTAGATTAGCAGCATGAAAAACTGATTAAGGGCTGTATGGTAGTCTGTATCCCAAGAGTAAAAATATATATTGTACAGTATTTTATATAAAAGCTGGATCAAATGTCTACGAATTACCATACCGTGAAGTCTATTTAAAAGCTCTGTCTCTCTTAATGGAGTCAAACAACTTCAGCTTTGTTAAGCTGCCATCTCCTTAGTAAACAGTGTTTTTTTTTGGTAAACAACGATTCTCCAACTGCTAAATAACAAAATTCTCTTCTAATATGTAACTGCTTACATATACTGTATTTTTTCAACAGAGTAAATCATATATCCTTAGGAGTGCTGGAGGCTGAAACACTAAGAGAGCATCTAGGAGGATATGGCACCACATAGACATGGTACTTAGCTTTACAGGCTCTGGATTAAAAAGAAACTATTACAAAACAGCAGCAGCAAAACAGGTCAAAACTTGAGAGAGAACCAAAATTTGATGAGTTTCAAACTCAAGTGTCTGTATGAAATTGATTTGCATCTATAGTTGCACTGCAGAAAAAAACTTCTGTTATTTTTTCTGTAGTTGAATAAACTTGGTCTTCAGTTGTGGAACAGTACTCTCGCTATGAGTTACATGACTCTTCACTGTTCCTCTCATTCTGCTCAAACACCAATCAGAATAACTCTTTTCAGAACACCTTGTCTCAATTGAAAGACAAGCATAAAGAATGAGTTACATCTATATAACATCCTAGTAGAGGGAGGAAAAATGAAAATGTATGTCACAGATAAAACAAAGCTTTTTCAAATATCTTATGCAGTATTTAAAATCTCTAGATTTTAAATTTAGAATCTGTAATGCAGTATTTAAAAGCAGGACTTTTCCAGGAACACCTATTGGGATAAATGAACATGCAGGCGAAATAAGAGTCCACAGTTTTCAGCAATGCTCATGTAAGACCATAGTTCCTGCAAATTTCTTCAAAGATCTTTCCTTCCATTATCAGGCTTTGGATTATAGTGGCTTTCAAACAGTAGAACTAAAGAATCATGAAAAATAACTGTGCTGTTTAGTGATATATGTGTTGAAAACCACATATGTAAAAACACATATTGAAATATGTGAATATTGAAATATAAACCCCACATATTAAAAGTTTTGAGAGAAGTCTTTGCTCCTAATAAAAACAGTAAAATGAAATTAGCTTGCTGGACTAGCAGCAAGAAGGAGGAGAAAAAGAAGAAACCTGATTAAAATAAAATATTAAATAAAATTACTTAATAATGATGATCATTTTATATTTTCACACACTGTGGGAGCTACTTGTCCTTGCATATGTTCAGCCCGATGAATAATGTGCATCTCTGCCCGTCTTTCAAGCTGCAAAGTGTATTGTATTGATTTAAAAGTTGAGATACGAGAAACCCAGTCAGTAGGCTGGGGAGCAGCTGCTGTTGTAAGAGGAAAGGTGGGAGAAATTGGAAGAGAGCAAATGAATAGTGAAGTGGAAAACAGTCATATGGACATTAAAATGCTTTAGTCATGACTTTCTCAGGAACCTGGGTATTTTCTGAACCAGATGACAAAACCCAAGACTTTCAGAAAGACTCCTTTATCAGATTATAAAATGTAATAGTATGTCACTGAGCCATTTGCAGCTTCTTTGTATTTTCCAGACAATTGCTATCTTTTCCCCTGAGAAATGTCTTAATTATTTTTAGCCAGTCTGCATCCTAATCTTTAAATATTGTTGCCTTTCTGTGAAACAAAATGGAAAGATGCCTGCTGTGTTCAATTTCTTGATCAACATGAGCTTGAGCTAAAACCCAATAAAGTTGGCCGGTTGACTTGGGGAGACCAGAACCCAGCTGCATTTCATTTCCAATTTCAGTGACTTCAGTATTTAAGAGCTGGCTGACAAAGGCAGGTGTGATTGATTTCTTTTTCTTTATACCAGTGGAAAGAAAATTTTGGTGATGAACAAATAATATCTTGAATTCTCTGCACACTTCTATGCGAAGGGATGAATATTGTGAGGCAGAAGAAGGTAAAAGATATTTGCAGTTCAAAGCACACTACATTTTTTTCTCATGGTTGCCATATGATTATGGACTTGCAGGAGTCAATGACATTCACGGGTATGGTGTATATTTAATTTCTCATTTAAAGTTGTAGAGTTGTAGTGGTATGTAGGTTAGGCTCAATGTGGCAGGAAAGCATATCCCTGGAAGTGTTCAAGGCCAAGGTGGACAGGGCCCTGATCAACCTAGTCCACTGGAAGGTGACACTGCCCATGGTAGGATGTTGGAACTTCAGATGGTTTTAAGGTTTTTTCAAACCCTAACTATTTTATATTTCTGTGAATAAATCCACATATATCTGCATATTTCAAGTTGTATTAATGAGCTTTGTTCTTGACTCTCATAGATAGTACCGGTGTAGGTGCACATCAAATAGGGTCCCTCAGCATTCTCTAATAGCGGACTGTGTTTTTAGTCAACCAAAGGTTTGCCATACTAGGGTTATTACTATCCTGTCACAGCACTTAGGGCCCTTAGTCAAAAATGAGGAAGCTATTGAAGAAGTTGGAGTACCAAAACACAGATTGAAGACATTACCACCTAGCTGGGAGATGAAAGCAGGAACAAGAATGGAAGGAATTTTTGTCAGTGTGGTTAAGAGTATTTTACATAGTAATCTGAAGAGTGAGGCAACATTGTACTTGTCATATCACCAGAAAAGGGATGTTGTTGAGAGGTCTGGTGTGAGTTTGTCCTCTGCAAAAATAATCAGAATGTGTTAGAATACTTTAGACTCTTTGACTCCAGCTTACATTGGAATGAGAAAAACTTGGGAAGTATGAAATTCTTCCAGGATGGAGCAAATATTTGTCTCTTAAGCCTCCCATGGTCCTCTTCATCCTCCGCTAGTAGCAGCCCATGACTTAGACAAAGCAGCAACAGGTATCCTCTTGACTTCAGGTTCTGAACAAGTACCCATTTCTGCAGCTCTGCCTTTGCTTTCACTCCTTTGAATGGTATCAAATAAAACCTAATTGCTTTTAGGACTGTTCTTGATACTTTCCTGCTCTGAGTTCTCATGCTTAAAAATTAATGCTTTTAATTCATATTTTAGGAGAGCTTTTGCTTATCTTTGATTCCCAGCAACACTATTAGTCTTGACTCTTCAGAGAGATTCACTGTTATTTTACATGCATATATATATACACACACACACTATTAGGTGGGAATCTAGTTCACTTAATGGTCACAGTACCTTGCTGAAAACAGTTGTTTTTTCCTGTTACATGGAAGAAGCACCCAGCCTGTAGCTCTGAGGATGTTCTTGAGAGTCCCTGTGCTAAAACAAAGCAGTACTTGGATAAGGAGATGTGTTCTTTCCTATGAAGTTCAGAGGCATCAGAGCAAATACTGTTAAAATGCAAGGGACAAAGTAATAGTGAGATTGGCTGCACTGAGTTCTGGGCAGGGAACTTAGGCCTTCTGGATCAGAAATCATAGAATAGTTAGGGTTGGAAAGGACCTTAAGATCATCAAGTTGCAACCCTTCTGCCATGGGCAGGGACACCTCACATCAAACCATGTCACCCAAGGCTCTGTCCAACCTGGCCTTGAATACTTCCAGGGATGGAGCGTTCATAACTTCCTTGGACAGCCCATTCCAGTACCTCACAGCCCTTACAGATCTTAATCTTTGTTTGAATCAAACTCACCACAGCCTGATATGATGATATGAAATTATTGTGTGTGATTAATGTGGTCTTTTCAGCCTGACCAGTGAACATATAACCTACCACTGAAAGGAGAGTTTGTGCAAAATTTAAGATGCCATTCCCTTTTTTAATCCGAACAGCATCTGCCTCTGTGTAAAAGGGACGATTAAGTGGACACTGGCTGTGTTCAGTGAACTGTGTGCCTTAGTAATGTTGCATATCTTGGTAACAATAAAAACTAACGGGCAACTTGATGAGTTACTTTTAAGTATATAGCAGCTATGAGACTCAGAACACTGTTACACTCTGAACTTTTTTATATTCATGGGCCTGATGTATTTAAGAATCTAAAATTAGAAATGTACATGCTTACATAAAGATCCTGATAAAAGGATTATTTTTACTGCATTATTATCTCATAACCAATTAATAAGTACCTTCACAGATGTGAAGAAGTCACTTTTCTGTGTTTAAACATTCGAAAAACATTGCTTACATTTTGAACAGCATGGTAAAATTTCAAGATGTTATTAGTACACTTAGAAGACATTGCCATTTACATTTCTTCTTTTTCTGTGTAAAATATGATTTTCATGAGCTTTTTTTTTTTATTATGATTATTTTCTGAGAGATATGCAGTGGTTTGATTTGAATGGGTAACCAGTGTCTTCAGATTGGTTGCATTATGTAGTATCTCCTGCATCAGAAAAAAATCAGGGGAAAGAGTAGGGAATAAGAGCAATTGAAGACTTGAGACATGCAGTTTGCAGTGCATTGCCACTGTTGGTCACTGAGCAATAAAACAATTCTGGCTTCAATTCAGTTACAAATACCTGTCAGCAGAGTGAAACAAGCCACTTCTCTGCACCTACCTTAGCATATGCAGAACATTTCTGCAAGGGTAGCACTGTTGGTCTAGGAGTGCCCATGTGTAGAAATAGGGCTGTTATCCCTGACTGTGGTCACTTCTGCTCTGATATGCTCTTAAGAGAAGCAGTGTTGACAGTGTAAAATGAATTCTTTTCCCTTCCTTTCTTTCACCCAGTGGGCTGACAAATCAGTTATTCTCACAGCTCTAATTACAGTTCACAGAATATATATTTTTTTCCAGAAAGTAAAATTCTTTCTGAAGCCACCAATTCTATTTGGGCTTAACCTTTCAAAGCAAAATTTCCAGTGGTTTGTTCTCTCAAGGCTTTCAAGTTGCTCGACAAAGTATGAAATGGCTGGAAAGTAGTAATGAATAAGTGAACCTTTTGGCTTTTACTCAATCTACTGACACAAAGAAATTTGAGTTCCTGTGTAATTGCTGTACATAATTACAAAAATGATGTTTCACTGCTTTGTTCAGTTTCTCTGATTTAGAACTAGTTTCCTTGACATGACTGTACTGTGGACTGGATATTTTGTGGTGGGAGCAGGGATGGTGCTGGAATAACTTGTTTTCCAAAGTACAGAGTGAATCTAATTCTCTGATGCCCATGTTGCAAGATGAGGCAGCACTTGGCGCAAGTCAGACCAAGCCTATTTTTCCTTGCAGTCAGTAAGGTGGTCAGGAGAGCAAAGTGACATTCTGGATTAGTTTTCTGGGTCAAGAAAAGAGAAGGTGGGAGGAATAGAGACCACTGGGGTGACTTTGCCCTGCACAGGGATTCCTGGATGAGAAAGTTTTTAGCAGGTGGAAGAGGCAACTGTGGTAGGAACAGCATTCCAGCACACTACAGCTGTTTCCTTTAATAGCTCCATTCTTCCTGTTAATTATTCTAGAACACTGTCAGAAATAATTAGTATTAAAAGGTCAGTAGTGGTTTCCACTTAATTAGCTCTGTAAACAATTTTTAGAGAAGCCCAAAGGGATATTTTCCAAACACAAGTAGGAGGAAGAAATGGCTCTTGTGTAAAGTGGAGCTCGCCTGTAAAGCTCACAGGGAACTGAAAGCAAAACTGGGCTGGCTATGCCCACTGCTACTTGGGACTATCTAGGCTGGAGCTGAATCCAAGCCTCCTGCCTCTGTGCAGTGCTTCAGCCTCACCCTGCTCAACACAAAGCTTTCCTGGGGCTAATCAGTCACTGCACATTTGCTGAGGGCCTCAGCAGGGGGCTAAGAACAGTACAAAGGACTTATGAGAGTCCTCTGTTGCTCCTGAAGGCATTCTGTATCAGTTAAAATACATCTCTCTGTATCAGGCAGTGTGCTCAAAACTCAGCTGTGCGTGAAAGGGTAGTCTGAGGCTTAATTGCTGTTGCTATTCAAATAAGATAAATACCAGAAGATTTAAAATCTATTGAGAGAAGGATGGGAATTATTTCTGTCCACAGCACAGCTGACTTTGTATATAATACACATTCTAACAATGGATTCATGTTTTCAACAAGTTCTATCCCATATACTCCTGAAGGAAATTCTTTTTTAAAGATTGTGAGTATTTCACTGTATCATTCCTGTACCTGCAGCCTTCTTCCTACTGTGTTTAGTGGTGTGTCTGTTTAATGAAAAGCTCTGAAGTAGAGAACACTCCTGTTACTATTTTCTGAATTTTCTTCTGCCATGTGTTGGTTATAACTGGTTACCAAGCAGTCATTAATTTCAATGAGAGAAGCCTAAATCTTCCCCTTCCTTCTCTTATGCTTTTATACAGACAGATGTTTCAATGACCTTTCTATACTCACAAACACCCTTGAAATCAGAGTTTGCTTTTCTGAGCAAAAAGTCTTAATTGGTTTGTAGGTTGCAATAAGCTTTTTGATGGATACTGAAAAGTAAAGTTTTAACTGTTCTCAGTTATTTCAAGTTTGCCTAGCTAAGAGAGAGTGAGACTATAAAATTGAACAAATAAATTCAGCAAAATGACTCTCAAATTATAAAGAAAATACTTATCACTTTATATGTACAGGTAATGATGAATTCTCTTCCCTGTAAAGCATAAAACTTTTATAAATTTTTTTGACTGTCAGTTTACCAGTTTCTTGCTTTGATTACCTTTATTGAGTTGTGTGTTGGGACTGTAGTTTGTTTAAAGTATTCCTGCTGATCTAGTATGTTTGCATTTATCCAGGCTTTCTATTTGGTTATCTCAGACAATGGGCATATAAATTAACCTACATAACCCTAAAACTGGTAAGAAGGGATTAGTACTTCTCCTTTATAACTCAAGGCTGGAATAAGAACAAGGAGGGAAATGTGCATTGCAGTTGGTAATCAGTCAATTATTCTGTTTCTTTTTTCTTGGTGAAATCTAGTGGTGACAGTGTCAGGGATAGAATTGGGAAGTACTGACTCTCAAGTTACTGATTTAAACACAACAAAGTGCTACTTTTCATTGCTTTGGGGCATTCTTCTGACTGGTAATTCAGGGGTTAGAATCTGGGTAACAATTTACAATGGCGCAATCCTTTTTATTTCTTTTGATGAAAATCCATTAAGAAAGACAGCTGAGAGCAGCTTATAGACAGTTTTCTTGGTGCTGAATTTTTTCAGTGAGTATGTTAAAAAAAGAGGAGATTAAAGCCTCCCATGAGTATAGAAATTAATTGGATCCCTAAATTACATGGATATACTTCTACCTTAATTTCTGTGATACTATGTTTATCAATTCTATTAATACTTCTCTGTATACATTGGAATTTTTGTACAATTTTGCTGCAATATTGTTTTGCATGTAGTGTGGATGAGATGTATTGAAACCAGAAACTTAGGGGTAAATCAATTGGATGTTTTTTCTGATAACAGATGGTCACTTGTGCCAAGTTATTAGTATTGGCATGCCCTACACTGTGGAAGTCCTCAACTCTGTTTATGCATGTGGTTAGTGAAGTGTAACTCCCTTATCTGAGTTGTGCAGATTTAGCCAGAACAGTGATTTTCTTCTCTGTCAAATAGACTTTTGCCTTTTTCTTTCCCTTCAGGAAGGCCTATCTTCTTGAAATTTAGGAGGCTAATTTTATAAATGTTGATATCCAGAGCAGATCTCTTCCGTGTGGTACACACAGGGACAAGATGGGTTGCTATATATTCATGGAGCAGTTCCATTGGAATCCATGATGCTGCACCCATCACAAAAATATGTGACTCTGATATAGAAAGATATGTTATGCAGGTAAACCATATAGATTCTAAGGTAAAACTTTCATTGCAGATCCTTTTATTACTTCCCTAAATAATACTTTGAGTGGCGAGTTTCTGTATTGAAAGTTTTGGAGTGGCTCCTTCTCTTTTTTTAATCACAAATATTACAGAAGCTGCTGCTCACCATTAGTACAGCTTTGAATGCCATGGCATGGCCAAAGTGGTGCTACACATTGAAGGCAAAAGGCCAGTTGTAGATAGTAGGCATCCTGATATCTTAAATATCATGATTCAGTTGAACCAAAATCCAACTGTGGTTCAACTGCACCAGTCTGAGTTGCTCCCTTTACAGTCCTCCTGGATATCACTCAGGAATTACTAGCATTCTTAGTGCATCCTGTGAATGGCCAGACACTCTAACACTTGGACAGTAATCTTCAAGGTGCACTTGTATTCTTTCACCACAGATCTGATCTGAATATCCTGCTTGTCTTCAGTTTTCTTTATTCCTTAGGCAAAAACACAGAGTCTGTTTATTGTTAAGCATATACAGCACTATAGCAAAGTAGGCTCATCTGATTTGCAATCTGCGTGTGTGCTAGTGCTAAATATAGAGATGCCACTCATCTCTACTGTGTCATGGTAGTTAGATTAGAGGGGAGTTTGGCTCAAAGCCTTTAAGAAAAGCCAAGTGAGCACAGAGGAATAAATGCTGTTTCTGCTGTCAACCCTAAATAGCTTAGCTTGATATGGAGGATTTCAGAGTTGAGGGTCAGGAATTCTTTCTAAATGCAGAGGAGCTGATCTGTAGCAATCACCACAGTAGTTAGAGCTCTTCCTGTATGCTTTCTTGCATCCAAAAATTTCCTGGTAAGAAAGCAGATTCTCATTTCTCCTCCAGTGTCTTTTGTCTGCTGAACCACACGTACAACCATATGTGCAGAGCTCCTGTGTCCATGGAGATTGTCATTCAGGCAGACCCTCTGAATGCCCCATCTATTTTAGTGCTAGAACTACACTGTGCTGCAACTTTGCAGACAACAGAAGGGTTCAAGAATATTGTAGAATGTCATTTCCTCAGTAATATATGGATGCAATGGATTATTCATTCATATAAAGCTCAGAAAATGTAGCTTATAAATCTTGCTTTCCAGTCACAGAAAAGAAAAGCGCTGAGCAATTACATTAAAAATGCAAAAAACCCAAACCCTTGTATATAGAACTAGCAAGGATTGCCCTATACCTATAATTTAAATGGTAAAAAGATACCTGAACTACTTAGATAGTTTAGCAAGATAATTTAGACACCTCTGCATCTTTTCAAGTCAGGTCCTTAATTACCCACCTAGCTGCCCATTCTATTTCTTGTTGCATAGAAATAGATGTAATAGTCTTTTCCTGCTTCACAGAGTAACTGTGAGGATAGTTTAAAAATGTTTTTCCGTCATTCTTCAGTAATTTTACAAACATTTTGACTATAGGAGTGGGTTTTTTTTGAGCACAACACTTATTAGTCACGCTGCAGTGTTCTTTGTTGGCCTAAGAGCAAAGAGTTCCTATTAATACCTTGAACAGAGACTGCTACAATGTTTCCAACACAAACAGCACATGATTCCACCCTGTTGCTAGATCTAGCACGAGCTTGTTGCTGTTCATGTTTACTGACGTTCTGACACAGGA
Source organism: Bolborhynchus lineola (assembly GCA_025448015.1). Taxonomy (NCBI): domain Eukaryota; kingdom Metazoa; phylum Chordata; class Aves; order Psittaciformes; family Psittacidae; genus Bolborhynchus; species Bolborhynchus lineola. The sequence continues at coordinate 35,080 of JAOEHX010009911.1, read as the reverse complement.
TTAGCTATACCTTGATGGCTTTCCTGGTTTTGGTTCTTCTTCATGGTAGAATGTACTTCTGCATAAAAAATACAGCATATATACTGTTATCCCTTTTTTTGCTTATATATGATGGATGATACAGCTCTGGAAAGTGCAGTTTGGTTTTGATTTGATATGAAACTGCAATTTATCTGAAAGAATTGCTTCTATTTTCGTGCTTTTAATTATGTCTGCGACAACAAAAAATAATCCTGTCAAATATCTCTCAGCCTGCTTTGTTGAACCAGTCTATGGTAAACTGTGAATGCAGCGGAAAAATAAGAAGTAAAATATTACTTGAGAAGAGATAAATTCTTGGGTTGCCTAAACAGACATTCCTGAGCTTTTGCCATTTGACTCTTCCAAATAGAAAGCTGTTATAATTCTTTCTTTTTCAACAATATTTTCCAAAACATTTCAGAAAGCACAGCTGGTAATAGAAATAGCATGCGAACTTCATTGATGGATTTTGGTATTTCAAAAAAGGCAAGCACAAAAACAAACAAAACCCCCACCACTCCCAGGTTCCCAAGTTTGCTATCATTTTTCTCAATATTCAAACAAGATAGGTGTTAGTTGTCTATTTGTATTTGACCTTGTTTATCAGTTGACCTGTCAGTCACTGATAGCCATGAAGGGGAAATAATTTTTGTTCAGTGGAGCAGCAAATCTTCTAGATAATATCATCAATTGAGTTAGAAATAATTAACTACGAAGTTCATGATGTTCTAATTATGCAATATTACTGCAAGGCAGAGTGACATGCAAATGTTGCTAAACAAATGAAATAATTACTTAGGTATGCAAAAACCTGTTTATTTTCAGAAATAATGTGCACGAGCTCACCTCAGATCATAATAATTGCGATGTTCTTCATATCAGGTTGCCCTGATATGTATCTGACTCTGTAATGATTTTCTTCCTGATAAAATGGAATTAATTATATATAGTCTGCAGAAAGCACTAAATAAATGTAAAATTTTAGGGAGCTAGATTCATTTTAAGACAAGGTTGTTCTGAAAAAAATATGGCAATGAATCCACGCATCAAATGTTTTCTATTTCTCTATATTTCTTGGCCTAGAACAAATATACAACAGAATTGTTGAAAACTGAATCCAATATACTTGTAGGCAGCTTTACAGAAAATTGCTGCTATCAGTACTATAAGTTACAGTCTGATTTTACCAGATTCTGCAGAATGCTCCGTTGCTTCTGTTGGCAGTTGTTCTCTTCTATAGACTCACCCATGATGACTTTTTAAAGTATCTAATGAAATAAATAACTGTATAATGTCATGTTAGTAATTCAGAAGTATTTCAGCAAAAGTACATTTTGTGAAATGGATTTTTTTTTTTTTTTCCTTGTGTTTCTTACTTAGTCTTTAAGTTTAGGAACAGTTTTAGGTACTCTAGTCTTGAGAGGTATCATAGGACTTGTCTACCAACAAGCGAGGCTAAGTGAGCAATCTTGGGTCACATTACAAATTAATAAAAAATTATCTATAATCTGGCTGCCTAGATTGGTCAGAGAAACTCATGTTCCCCCATTGAAGAAAGCTTTGGGGAAGTGTATGTGGGCTGTATGTGGATTGCTGTAATGTTAGTGAAAATACTGTTCCATTCTACTTTCCAATCTCACAGCAGATGCCAGCTGTATTTAGTAATAAACATATGACAAATGTGATTGGCTTCAGTGCAAATATTTGTGGTTTTAGGAGAAGTATAGGCCAGAGTAATTGTAAGACCAAGGCAGCTGTATAGAAATGTATAGAAATAGTAAAAAAGCAAAACAAACAAAAAGCAACCAAGCAACCAAAAAAAAAAAAAAAAAAAAAACCTAACCAAAACCCCAAAACCACAAAACAAAGAAACAAACCAAACAAAATACCAGACCAAATAAAAAAAAAGCCTCAACAAAACCAAAATAAAGTCTGAGATTTCCAATGTAGTCTGAGCTGCTTAAAAGCTGCAAATACTCTGGGAACAGTCTTGCAAAGTCAAGGATGCCATTCACTCTTTATGTAAATCATGTTGCATATATAGGTGAAAAAAAATAACTAACCTGCCTTTTCAGTTTTCATTTTATTGCAAAAATTGTCCTGAGGGATTTTGACAAACAAACATTTCTATGCAGAAAGGGCTTCATAGCTTCCAGTGTTAGTGTTTTGTATCTTTCTTGAAACCTCTTTGCACTACTATTAAAATATGATTTTGGACAAGATCTAAGTTCATGACCTTAGCCCATACAGTTGTTAGCAGCAGTGTTAGTAGCTGAGCTAGGGATGCTTTATTTGCCCCTGAGAGTTCCCAGGTATAAAGAAACCTGTGCACTGTGCAGCATGTAGCCAGTGATGTCAATGAGGCAAACCTCAATTTTTCACCGGCAGAAGGGGTGTCGCATAAATCAATTGCCTGATTCCTCCCTTCCATGCAAATATGAAAAACAATTGTCCCCACAGTCAAGTCTCTGGTTCATAGGGCAGAAAAACAGAATCTACTGGTGTGCAGGTATGGGTGTGTGTAGGTAAAGGAGGAGTGGAGGAGAAAATGGATGCAAATCTACTCAGCTAACTGGAAAGCTTTAAAATACATAGATTTAAAATGGAATGTGTGTGTCACTTTTTTTTGGTACAGGGCAATGTTTATTCACAGCTAGTGCTAACAGGAGTTCACTGCATGTACTCATACCAGTGAAGCCCAGTCTCCTTTGAATCTCCCCACTGGGCTCCACTCACCACTTGGGGGAGGTCAATGTCGCAAAAAATGCTATGTTTAGTATCTGATTGCATAGGTTTTGATACATGCTTTGTTCCTGGGAATATTTTATTGTGCTACCATGAAATAGCTCTTCTGATAGTATTGTATAAGTCATACAAAGAATTTATTTTTTGCTTACTGTGAGGACAAACAGTGAACCTTTTTTTTTTTCCTTAATGCTACATAATGGTAAGAATCATATAAACCACTGGTACTGCTATTCTCCTGATAGTCAAGGTGAATACAGAAAGGTTTGTTTGTGTCTGCTGACAGACTTCTAAACTTGGGTAAGCTATTCTCTCTCTCTAAAGCTGAAATG
>JAOEHX010009910.1:11092-28332 GCA_025448015.1 Bolborhynchus lineola | reverse complement strand
GGCTGTTTTTTTTTTTTTTTTTTTTTTCTGCTCTCTAGTGTATTGGATACTACTATGGAATTCTAGGTTAATTAGCAGAGTTTTTTGAAGTTGACATTACTACTGGCATCAGGATTAAATTCTTCTGTTATTATGAATTCTATTCATTTTTTCTCTTTGCTGTTCCCTAAGAAGCCTGTAAGTGCAGGAGGATTACCTTCAACTGGGCGCAAGCAACTAATCAATCTTATGTCCTAGTAATAGCTGTGTCATAATTTACACAGTAAAGTCTGGCTGAACACATGTACTAAAATTTTATTTTGCAAAATATCCATTAAAATGAAAATCAAAACATACAATAGCACTGTTGCTCATGGCATGTGGACATAAATTTACGTTATAGAGATAATAACATTATAAACAACCATCTCAACCTCAGTGATTCTGTGACTTTGTGAATAAATACTTTATATGTTTATACAGTGGCAGAGATATACATTCTGGTCAGTGTACCATAGTGGCTTAAGAATTACATATCATTTGGGTATATTCTATATATATATATCTGATACATTAGAAAGTACACAAAGAGCAACACTGCTGAAGTGTCAACATATCATCCAAAGCAGTATCAAGAAGACTGAGAAATTCTGCTAGAAAAAGGGAAGAGTCAGCCAATCCAGTGGTAAACCTGCTGTTGATCTGACAAATGTAATCACATCTGAATGAGTTTCCTGCATGCTCAGGGCATTGCAATTGTAACATTTGAATGCATTTGAAATTAACCTCTCTACTGACCTTCTTTGCTGTAAGGGTGAATTTCTGGCTCCTAGTCAACTTGGTGTCCAACAGGAACCTCAGGCTCTTTGCTGCAAAGCTGCTTTCCAGGACAGTTGGCTTCCAGCATGTCCTGGTGGATGGGGTTATTCCTCAGCAGGTGCCGAACTTGGCACTTCTCATTGTTGACTTTATGATGTTCCTGTCAGCCCATTTCTCCAGCCTGTTCAGGTCCCTCCAGCTGATAGCATGACCCTGTGGCCTATCAGCTGTTCCTCACAGCTTTGCGTCACCAGAAAACTTGCTGAGGGTATATACTGCCCCACCATCCAGATTATTAATGAAGATATAAAGCAGGATTGGACTCGGTACTTTCTCTGGGGGTACACTGCTGGTTACTGTCCTCCAACTGTACTCTGCACCACTGATCAGCACCCTGTAGGCCTGGGTATGCAGTCAGTTTTCAGTCCACCTCACTGCTCATCCAGCCCACACTTCATCAGTTTTTTTTTTTTTTTTTTTGTCAGAATTTTATGGGAGACAGTATCAAAAACCTCATTGAAGTCAAGGTAGACAACATCCAGAGCTCTCCCCTCATCTACCAGTTTTAAGTTAACCCTAAGTGGCTACTGCTGTTAACTAGAGTTTTGCCATTACTCTTGTAGTTCACTGAGTTGGGATATAAGATTAGGATTGGAAGCCCATGTGATTCATTCTGATGAAATGCATGTCTGTCTGCAGGAAGAACTGCTGAATATGTTTCAGCAGCTCAATATGTAATTGATAGCCAGCCATATATAGTAGCTAGAAAGAGAAATCCATCTCCTGAGCATTGTTGAACTAATCTGGAGCCCTCCCTGTATTTTAAGATTTCATGGCATCCTGCAATCATGAATTCCACAGTTACATTTAATTTTACTTCATTTCAGTTTCATTTCATGTTTGATCTACACTTATTCCCTGATAATTTCCTAGTATGTTCTCCATTTATCTTGATATGACATGTAAAGTATAAACTTTCTCTGTATTCATTTTCTATGTCAATGGTGATTTTGCAGATCTTTTCCTGTAAAAGCATCGCATTCCATTTCACAGTGAAGTCTATGTAGTTTCCTGTCATTAGTAAAATATTCTATAATTCTGTTTATCTTCTAGTACACTTTTTTCAGTGGTTTGACTAGACCTTTATGAAACATTCCTACATGAAACTGTGGCTTCAAAAGGTTACGTAATGATTTCTTCTACATTGTTCTCAATTCTTTCTGGAATGACCCCAACACCCAGTTACTACATGAACAGCTGGTTGAGTATTTTATTGGCAGTTTCAGAGGATTATCTGCAATAGTTCTCGTATTTTTTTTTAAATTATAATGTTTGATGTGGAGTCCTCTACATCCATCAATAATGATATTTCTCCCCTGGTTGCATTACTTCTCACTTTGCTATTGAATTTCAGCCACTATTTTATCACTTGTTCACTGTGTTCTTCACCTTAACAGAAGATGACAAGAAAAAAAAAATTCCATCTGTAAAAATATAGTCAAAAAATGATGACTTTTCAAACAATTCTTTCCTCGCATTGGCACTTTTGTGTTTAAGCTGTTGTAACTGTCACTAGGTCAACGGCTGTCACAGGACAGAGAAAGTTTTGGACAATAAGTGTTTTGAGATGTCCTTGCCAGAAATCATTTCACTGGTGCAAAAATATCCACAGACCTCCATAAGATCCCTAAATTGGATAAGAGGAGATGAGAGTTTTCCAAAGCAGTTTTCACAGGCAGATCCTTAAATTCCCATATAATCTTGTCTCTTTGCACAAATCTGTGGTCCCTGACTTAGTGCTGTGAGGTGCCATTGCAAAATCTTTTTGCTTGAAGCAGCAAGAAAACAGGGCTTATCTTAGAATCTGATCACTGCATTTGTCTAAAGACAGATTACCAAAGTGAAACAGTTACGGAGGAATAAAGAAGAAGGTTTAATTCATGTTCTTGTTTTGTCAGGTATTCTTCCCTATTAACATTCCGATAAAAAAAAGAAAACAGAGAAACCAAAGAATCAAAATCTGTAAAAATGTTTTCACAAAGGATTAACCCTGACAGAACTACTTTCTGTACTGAAAACTGTTTTCATTTCATTTCTTCTGGCCATTTGAAAATTCAGCATGAGGTACAACTGAATGAGTTCCTCAGTTTAAAAATGTAGAATGTAGGTCTGTAGCAAGAGATTCCAAATAGCTGAGATTTTCAGTGTTCAGTAAAGAATAGTATTAAAAAAAAAAAAAAAAAAGAGAGAAAGAAAGAGAAATCAGGTAAATTGGAATATTCCATAATAAATTAACCACGTTTTATTTGTAATGTCTGCATTAAGCAGGACAAGAAAGTATTTTCTCTTTTGCCCAATCACATAATGCCTAGAAGATACTCCTAAGAAGCCTAGGAATGTAGACTTTCAGGATAGAAAATACTATTTAATAAAATAATAGGTGTTTTTCCTGGAGATGTCTCTGGCTTTTTGTACTGGTTTTGGCTAGGATAAAGTTAATTTTCTTCACAGTAGCTTGTATGTGGCTATGTTTTGGATTTATTATGGAAGCAGTGTTGATAACAAAGGGATGTTCTTGTTATTGCTGAGCAGTGCTTGAGCAGTCAAGGCCTTTTCTGCTCCTCGCCCCACCCCACCAGCGAGTAGCCTGGGGAGGCACGAGGAGCTGGGAGGGGACACAGACAGGACAGCTTACCCCAGGACAGTTTACCCATACCAATATGCTCAGCATGCCTGTGTGTGTGTCTTTTGCTTTACCCATTAAACTGGTTTTATCTCAGCCTATGAGTTTTCTCACTTTTACCCTTCCAATCCTTCCAATTCTTTTCCGTATTCCACTATGGGGGAGTGAGCAAGTGGGTGTGTGGTGCTTAGCTAACTACGGAGGATAAACTGTCACAGTCCTTTTCTCTGGGTGAGTCAGAAATCAGTGATATTTATGCTTTATATATATATTTATTTCAGGGTAATCCTCCAATTGTTTTAAAAATAATTTTTCCTATTTGCCCACTACTTAGTCTCTTCTGTCAATGCAGAGTTAAAAAGGAAGCTTAGGAGTTCTTCAAGGGAAAGGACAAGTTTAATTTTACAACACTCTGAACAGGCTTGCGTGCATGGTAAGAGGGAGATCTTTGCTGGTATTTGATCTTCCTACCTGGAACAAGGGACTTTTGCAATTTACTTGGTCAGGGCCTTAGGCATGAAGTTAGAAAGGTGCTTCATCCACTGTTGTCTGTATGCTGTACACAGGCTTAAAATACTGAAAAAGAATATATATATTTTTAACATTATGTCTTCCAGGCCGACCAGGAAAGCACCCACGCTTCATTTTGCTTGTAGCTTTCCTGTAACTACTATGCTGCTTCCCCTGATTACACTCATCCTCACACACTGAAAATCTTGGAAAAAGAATAAGGAAATATAAACTTTTCTTTTGGGATTGAAATTTCCTTCTCTTAATTTTGTGTCCTCTTTTCATACCTATCTGATACTCTGTAGCAGAATATTGAGATTTATTTAATGATGAATTGCAAGAGTACGTTATAAATTGCATCTGAAAATTCTGATGTATCTGTAAAGAGCCAATTGAACTGTTTCCTTTTCTCTATAGATGTTTACTGTATGTGTCAGTGAAGTGGTGCAGTAGAAGTTTTGAACAGATTCTTCTGTTCTTACAATAATTAGATTTTTTTAAAAAAATTCCTAAATTTCCTTTCATAACCATTTTATTCTTTCTAAACTTGTATAACTTTTGTTAGCCATCAATGCAGCAGTCATCTTCCCAATGTTTCAGTTATGCCTTTATACAATATCCAGAACTCCTAGAATTCTGTAAACTTAGGTTGCTATTACTTTTGGAATGAAAGGTGGAAACTCAATACATGAGTAATACAGCTAATAATTTTTCCAGTTGTAGCCAGCACATTGACGCCAGACTTTGCAACTCCTACTAAAACCATGCAGTAATTTCTGGATTACTTTATTCAATAAAAAATCATGTATTGGAGATGAAAGTTTGTGGCTGTTTATGGAATAAAGTACTACTCTGCTTTAGCAAGGATGGAAGAAAGTGATTTAAAAATATGACCTATATGCTTGTCTAAGCATCATGTTGTGTAAAAAAGAGGTTTTCATGACCTTCCTGTATCTCACATTTCAACAAAATATTCATTGAATTAGGCCAAACATTTACTGAAACAAAAACTTGCATGAATTACTCTGTTTGCATCAGAGATGCAAATTAATCTCTTTCCTGGGGAAATGTGTAAAAAATCTTTAAGAGATTGGCAGGTTTTTATTCTGTTGTTTTTTTTTTTTTTTTTTCCTGAACTAAACTTAAAGAGATTCCTTAGAAATTTCCAGGAAATAAACACTTGGCCTATGTCTTGCAAAGAATGATTTGCCCATTTAGGAAAGTCTATACATCTGAATAATATGAGGTGTCACAGTATATATTTCAAACTATCTCTGCCTGTTCCTCAGTCTGCAGAGCCTTGGCATCATCAAGACCTCCAAGGGAAGGAAATAAATCATTTCACAAGATCAACCAATTTACTATTAGCAGAGAAGGCAGTGCGTGTGCAGGTGATTACTGATCCCTGGTCTGACTGGTTACCTGATGTCTGGTAGTACCTGCAGTGCCATTAGTTGCTGCACTCAAGAAGCAGTTTCACCATGTATATTTGCATTGTGTGGTACAAATGTCTTCCTGTGAACAGATCTATATGCACAGCTCTCAAACATACTACATGTACTGCTTTAGGTTTTTTTCCTGTTTATTCTGAGTCATCTTGCAGCTATTAACAGAACAAAATCCAGCTGATGACCTTTTCTTCAAGATTAAGGAGCACAACTTACATATTTAGCATAGTTAATGAGATTATATTCTTCAGCTTGGATTTATCTTCCATTGCTTTTGATTTGTATTTGGAACCATTTTTGACCTTAGAATATTTTCATTCAGCCATAGCAAAATTAAAAAACAAATGGAAGCTGCTAACTATATTTTTTTCTAAGCTTGTATTTAACATTTTGTTAAATGTTCTGGAATGTACAATTGAGGGTCTTGTCCGACTCAATTCTTTGAATTCCAGCAACAGAAGCAGTGTGGAAGATATGTGTCACTTGAATGCTGCCAACTACAGTATTGTAATATTATTTTCTGAGATTTTGCATATCCATTTCTACGCAGCTAAAATCAGCAAAAAATATTGACACTCTTCTGTAAATCCATTATAAGATTATTTCTGATCAAGCTAAGTGATGAGGTGTCCCAGCATAGAAACTGTCAGGATACCATGGTGATTGTCTTTATAAAAATCTATACCCTGTCAAATTTCAGTGATAAAGAGCAAACACATTTCAATTTATTTTCTGAAAATTCATTAGTAAAAAAAAGACTGCAGCACATGAGTATTGTGATTTTCTTAATTGGTCTGAACTCACTCTACCATGTCAGCTCTTTTGAATGTCACTGCAGTTTAAATGTAGAGATCAAGAGCTGAACAGAAACTCTGGCAAGTCTGGACTAATTCTGAAAGGTTTATAATGTAGTGCTGGGGATTAAGGACAACTTTTTTTGATGTGTCTGATCTGTCCTTTCATCAGGGTTCATTGCTATGAAACTTAATGAACTACTTGAACCAATGTGAAGTGTGACAACTGCAAGAAATTCCTGGACTTTAACCCAAGCTTCCTGCTATCAGAGAGCCATAGTGATCAGGAAATCTCAAAATTAGATATGGATTCCTCTGTCTCCATGACACCAGCCAGAAGCTTGTTCCAGAAGCTCACTACTCTCTCATCAGAATCCGTCCTCTAATTTTCAACCTGAATTTATTTCTGTTCAGTTTACATTTTTTCTTGTGTTAGCCTATCTTGCAGTTAAAGTACTTCTACCTCCCCACTGATTCTCTTTTCTTCTGACACCATCCTACCTCATCTTCCTACACCATCCCTTCATTAGGTAAAAATATCAGTCATAATTCCTCTCCACTTTCTAGCCTTCATTTTGGTAGAATAAGCAAGTCATGTTCTCTCAGTACTATCTATAAAGTCAACCTTTCTCATTTCCCTGTTCATGCTATGAAGCTTTCTCTGCTGCTTTGTAATTTTATCTCTTCCTTTTCTGAGTGAGAACAGATAGAATTTTATGGGGTTTCCAGATGAAATCTCATGAGTACATTACACAATGGCATTAATATTTCCTGAGTCTCTGCAAATACTTTTTCTGATACACTCTACTGCTATCCAAATTTTTTTCTTTAATATTATATCTCTTGGGTGAGAGAAATTGTAACATCTGTCTTTTACCTTCATTTGTGTTATATCCAGTTCAGTTGGTGCTAGGAACTTAGGTCTTATTGTAAAGTTTAATAATAAGTTTTGTTAGTAGTATTGATTAAATGCAGTTGTCTTTATTTGAGAATATTGAAGTAATGCCTTATTAATCCTTGGTTACCTCATTTCTTCCTATATATTCAGTTCATTTGCTTGTCATTCATACTAAGTTTGTATGTGTTTATTTTAGCAGCTGTAACTCTGTGCTATGGCTACCCTTTAGGAAATGCAAAATGGATTACAAGTCTTCCTGTTGCATTTGCAAATCTTGCTGCAATACAGTTGTAAGATTTAGTCTGCATATGGTGAAGTGTATAGATTTTTTACTGGAACTAAATAAACAGCAGTCAGCATTACAGTAGATTCTAATCAGAACCTTAAAATCACAGAATTGCTCAAGTTGTAAAAAACCCTAAAGATCATAGAGCCCAACTGTTAACCCAGCAGTGCCAAGTCCACCACTGAAGTGCCAAGTTCACCGTGTCCCTAAGGACCACATCTATACATCTTTTAAGTGCCTTCAGGGATGGTGACTTCACCACTTCCTTGGGCAGCCTCTTCCAAAGCTTGACAGCCCTTTCAGCGAAGACATTTTTCCTAATATCCAACCTAAACCTCCTCTGGTGCAACTTGAGGACATTCCCTTTCATCCTATTGCTTATTACTTGTTACCTGGGAGAAGGGGCTGACTCCCACTTTGCTACAATCTCCTTTTATACAGTTATAGAGAGTCATAAGATCTCCCCCAAGCCTTATTTTCTCCAGTTCCTTCAGCTGCTTCTTATAGATCCTTCACCAGCTTTATTGCACTTCTTTGGACATGCTCCAGCACCTCAAAAACATGCATTTTTGATGCCTTCTGTTAATGAACCATTATGCAGTAACCCTCAATGTTGAGGGAAGGAATTTACAACTAGTGAGGCTTTTAGGTGGACCAGTGCAAATATTGCTCCATTAGTTTTTCCATGTATAAGTTTCTTAATAAAAATGTGTCTCAGTTTATTCACATGGTTAAAACACTTAAAAATAATTTAAAAAAAAAAAAATCATATGGCCACAGATAAATGATTACTGTAGTGAGAATTTTTAATGAAACTGCTGTTTCATTTATTATTCATGTGTTGCTTTTGCATCTTTGAACTAGATTAAAAGCAGTCTCAAGGGAAATACCTTTTTGTTTGGTTTTGTGTAATGCGTAGCACAGAACGATCTATGAAGAACTACATAAATAGCACAGGTTGTCACCTGGCCTAGGGATAAGTTTTCAGAAGAGGATATTTTCCATTCATCTTTTGTCCTTTGCCAATCAGCATAGTGGTTCTGTTAAAAACATATGTCTTTAAAAAGCATGTCATATGCCTTTAAAGAATTTTGTAATGGGAAAGAGGAATTACCAATTTAATTGCTAAATAACTGAGAAAAGAAGATCCACATTTAACACAGAGACATAAACCACTAATTTGGCATAAATGTGATAGTTACATTTGTTGCTGTGACTATCTGGGGTCACCATGTTGATGTTCTATTCAGGAGTTTACCTACAAAATTTTGAGCTGTAGTTAAGTAGCATTCCACTGCATGTGAGACTGACATTGAAAGAGAAATATAAGCAAACAAACAATTGCACAGATTAGCTGAATAAGAATTATCAAAGCACAAATCAGATCAAAATCTTATTCTGGAATATATCACTTGAATGAATTCTGTTATTCAGAGAAATAGTGGCCTGGGCTGCTGTATATCCAGAGCAGAGTCTGTTTGGAAAAATATTTGGTCATATTTATTTGAATTGTCAGAATGTAAAGAGATTTTCTGCAAAGGATTCTAATTCAGGGAGTTTTTATTTGAGTCTGCCTGGGTTTATGCCAGGCTCAACTGAACTATGTGGTAGCTCCTGAGCTTGACAGCAGAACCCACCTCAGAGTAAGTGACACTGGTCGGGGTCTGTGGTATCACTGTATTTTATTCCACATTCCACTCTTGAATTTGTACCTAGCTGGAACAGAAGCAAACAAAAAATAGCTCAATAATCTCTGAAGTGAGATTTTTTTTCCTGTTCTGATCTTTGCAAATTCTCTGGTATAACAATGTGTATTCATATAGGGAAAGTGGAGGCAGTTTCCTAGCATTGGGAAAAGATGTGAATTGAGTTGGCTCTCAGGTCAACTGGATTTGGGATGAAATAACAATATGATCAATTCATTATATATGAAGAAAGCTTTAATTCCTTCTGAAGTGCAATACCATCAGGATACACGGCCTTGCATAAGCTCAAGGGCTTTACTTATTCTAGGTCTAACTATAATATTGCATATATAGTTAGGTGCTAAAAACACTCTCAATTTTTAAATGCCCTGTTAGAAGAGGGAAAAAAAAAAAAAAAGGAAAAAAAATATTATTTGGCAGAAGACGTTACTCCATTTTCTGGCACTACAGCAAGTTTCGCTGCAAGCTGTTTCTTCACTGTGCCTCATTTATGGAAAATATGTGTAATGTTTTCCAATGTTGCTAAATTACTCTGATAAATCTTTGATTTATGATGATAGCAAATTCATAAGCATCTCAACAAGTTGTATTATAAGTAAAACGTTTTTAAGAATTCTGAATGCTAGTATTCTGCATATAATTTCAGCATGTGAGCCACTTCAAGTGGCTTCAGAAGATGACCACCATAATATGCATTCCTGAAGTCAATTACAGGATACTGGTATCTCTGTGCATTTGATCAGGCAGTTTTTTAGAGAATGATAACTAGATGACCTGCTGCCAAGAAAACCTCAAACATATGTGCTGGCAGACACTACTAACTGATGTAATATCTTGTAATATGGATTTTGACTGAAAATATTAAAAATGGGGAAAAATTCTAAGAAGAGGAGAAATATTTAACTTTTCAAGTCAAGTGAGTGATACATGAAAGACTAATGCTAATTGCAGAAGAGAACTTTTTTTGTCACAGTGGGCATTAACTGATTCAATTAGAATTCAGCTCAGCCAACCAAAAAAGGAACCTGACAGAAACAGAGGTTAGATAACATAGCTGACCAAATATTTTGGGTGTAGGAAACCCAAGCCTGGTTTAGTGTATGGTGTCCCTGCCCATGGCAGAGGGGTTGGAACTAGATGATCTTTAGGTCCTTTCCAACCCTAACTATTCTATTATTCTATGATTCCATGATTCTATGATTCTGTGATTATGCACATTAGCTGGGTAACTCTGAGCAGTCAAGTCAGTAAATGATTCAGAGATCATGCTAGCTGTCAGTGGAAAGATCAGGTACAGCTACTTCCTTCAGTTGGACTAATACAGAACCCAGTGTAGGTTGTCAGACAGCATAAAATAAGTGACTCAGATGATTTCCAAATGGAGTGTAATGAGATGAAAACGTAACAATTTAGACAACTAAGTTATAAAGTAATTTTTTTCATATTAAGCAAAATGCTAAGGATACAATGTTCAACCCAAAGATCAATGTTTCTTAACAGTGATCAATCATTTTTGTTTCATTTCATGATCACTTGAGTATCAATCAGGAAGGAATTCACCATATAAGATCCCGGGGTTTGCCATATGGTCATCAAAGACTAAGATAATGAAATTGAAGGAAGAAAAAGCATACAAAAAAAGCAGATGGGCTAAGGCACAGCAATAGCTGAAAAGGAATGGAGAAAAAAAAAAAAAAAAGCCTACTCTTTTAGTGAAAAATGTAAGTACATTACAAGAGAAACCATCATCACTGTCTGTAATTAGACATATATTTAGCTAGGTTACCAGACACTTCCCATTATCTTTTGTCATTTCTGCTGAAATTTTAATTATTTGGGCTGCAATTTTTTATACCATGACAGTAGCTTTAGGCCATATTGATTTGTATCTTCTTTAAATCTCAGGTAACACCACTAGGTAGTCTTTTTAAACAAAAACGAGTGAGAGAAAAATAACTACTCTTCATTATGTTTAGAAAAACAGGACTACAGATTTTAAAAATTTCTGGAGTTTTGGACCTAAGACTTGAAATCTATTACATTACATGGGGAATTATTTCGTTTATAATTATTCCAAGTAGTTTACCAGCATCAGAAATATTTCGGCCTAAAAATGCTGAACTTCTCTTGACAGTTCCTTTGGAGATGGATGGGTACAGAAGTTTTCTAACAATTGCAAAAAGTCCCTAAACACTAGTTTAGGCTCAGTAAGAATTTTTTCCTTCTTCCATGAGTTGTATACCTGCAGGCATTTCTGCAGAAAAACCCTTAGAGCCATGGAGAGTGAAGCATGAAGGAGAACATGATCCTGTTTCATATGGCACTCATGGGTATGCTATGAAATGTAAACCAAAACATGCCAACTTTCTCAGTTCTTTGGTAAAGGTGTTTTATCATCAGGAGGTGGTAGAGATTTCATTTAGTGTGTCCAAAAATATGTATCTGAAGAAGTGAAGGGAGTGGACCAAAAAAGAGGAAGTCTTTCAGTGGCTTGTCTCTATAAAGGTTTATTTCTACGTCTGAAATTGGTTTTGATAAGAAACAGCGAGTGTATTGGAGGTTTGAGATTTACATGGGTTGATATACAAGTCTTTTAATGTACTTTTCAAGATGTATGACACCTTAGAAGTTTTTAAGGTTGTGTATTGATCATGACAGAGAAGAGAAAACAGAAACTGAAATAGCAATATTTCCTTTCTGAAGAGGAACAGTAGGTGAAACTTGGAAAGGATTCTGCATAGCAAAGGTATTAATCTCACAGAAAAGTCATACAAGTTGACTTTACAATGGATTAAAGCAGCACCACTATCTTTTACCTAGGTTAGGAAGAAGCAGAATAAAAGAATTCCAGCACCAATGAAGTCAGTGAGGTGAGAATGCCATGTGGATATACAGTCAAAAGCTTTCTGTCTGTCCTCAAATACATTGGAATTGTATGTTTCAATTTTACTTGTAATTTCTTTAGTTCAAACCTCATAATCATTCCTACCAAAATCTTTGTCTAAAACCTTCACAAATACACCAGGACTTTTCTGTGCTGCATAGATTAATACTATGGGACAAGACTGATGAGAAACCAGAGATCTGAAGATAAAGTAGTGAAAGGAAACAGCAGATGAATATAAAAATAAATACTGTCATTCTGGAAATAACACCACTTCAAAGATAGTCATATAGAGCTCAGAATCTGGAAAAGTATATTTTAACTGAAATATACTGAGCCATAGTCTGCAGAACTGAGTTTGGATGCTTGTGTCACTAGCAGATGGGATTCAGGAAGGAAAAAGCTGTGCATTGTGTGATCTCTTTTGAAGCTGTTTAGAGACATCTTGGTCTGAATTCCTTGGGTGCAGTACACTTGTTCTATTTAACTTATTTGGTCAAGCAGATGAAAAAGAGTATCCCTGAGATCTGCTTTCAAAAGCAAAGCATTAAAAATGTGTGAAAACACACTCATCTTAGCATAGACTTTTGTCAGTTTTGTTCTCTAGCCGTGAAATGAAGTCGACCCTGCAATCTAAGCTCACAGGTATTCTCTGAAGGTAAATTTGTCAATGCCTTTGAAATACTTACATGGTGAAAAGCACAGGAAGAAAATAATTGCTTGTAATACAAATTCTGAAATGTACTTGGTTAAGAAGGCCTATGAACTCACATTGGACTGGAAGATCAAAGCAGCTATTGAGATGATATTAATGAAGACAGAGATGTGAGAAGAAAAAATGGAAAAAAATCTGTGTCAAGACTGCAGCAAAAGTAAGCACAAGGAGGTGAAATAAAACCATATATGCTGTATATATAGTTGCAGTTAAATTCTCCATTCTGTAGAGCATAAAGTACATATAAATACACACATGGGTTTTGTTTTTTGCTGTTTGTTTGGGGCTTTTTTAAGATATTATTTGTGAAATCAAATGCTTCTATGTTAGCAGATACGAGAATTGCAAATATTAATGAAAAGTGAATCTGAAGAGTGAATTTGCTCCCTAGAATACAATATGGAAAACCAAAAAATATTTCTGCAGCCTACCTACTAACAGATGATGATTTTTCAAGCCTGCACAGTCTAGCAGTTAAAAGGGCTGTAGCCCTTGAGTAAAGTCAGCTGCCCTGATAAAATATGCTTCTAACCCTTACTATTTCTTCTGTCATCTTCTGTAGGGTTTTGTTGGTGGTACTGGTTTTCTCATGTGGATAATCTCTAGTTTTCAATATTTTAGTCCCCAGTCCATTTCACAAAAAGAGGAAGAAACCATTTATTAAAAGAAGGCCAGCTTAAGAAACCATATTAGCTTCTTGAAGGAAACGACAATAGGAGATGACAAGAATCAGGGAAGAGATAAGATCTTTGTGGACATCAAGAAGTCCTTTCATGCTGTGCTGTTTGCAAGGATCATACATGGGGTTACTAAATGCATTACCAAGGTTACAGGAGTAAGTGAATACAGACTGAGAAGGAGGAGAGGTAGATTTTACACTTCAAAAAGACAATTATTTTTTTAGTGTAAAAAGTTATTTTAATTCTTTTTCTTAAGCTTCATCCATTATTTGCCAAAAAAAAAACTTTGTTATTTGGGAGGAGAACACCCCCTGGATTACAGAAGCAGCTTTCATTCGTCTCATGAGTTTCTGTTCCGATTTGGTGGAATTTCAGTAGTCCATGCAAATTAATGAAGTTGTGAAGACAAAGCCATAACACATATAAATCACTGCAATATAGCAAGGAATATCTAAGTGAAATATGACAGAATATAGGGAAAGGGTGTGAAAGAGCTTCCCCCAAAAGCATGAAGATTGATCAAATGATGTATTTCTCTCTCCACCAGAAAGGACTGACAAAATCCTGCCAAGGATTGGATAGATCCAGCGGGTACATTACTGCTTCACTGTAATTTCTCCAGGCTCAGAACTTTACACAATCTCTCCAAAATAGAATGCAGAAATTGAGGTTGGGCAGAAAGAGATATAGTGGAAAGTGGGACTTTTCTTACCAGTCCTTCAACTGGTAACTTTACATCTTTGGATTGTATGCTTGGTATTTACTCATTGTTTGATGTTGCATAAGTTCACAACTTGATACTCCTTTAAAGAAAGTCATGTGAGCAGTTGTGAGATAGATATATGCCTATACATAAGCATGTTTTGAAACGAAATCAGAGGAAAGATGTTGTACACAATGCTTGTCACCATATTGCAGGAAATTAGGAAATATTAGAAGTGACACAGAAGATGTCAGGTAGAATAATAGAGAGTTTATGGGCTATAGTGCTATGAGAAACTATTAGAACCTGATATTAATTTGAAAAGAAGCAATTAACAAGGAGTAGGTTGTAGATGTATGTAATTACAAGAGGATTAGACAGAGTAGATACATAAAGTTCTTCAGGTGAAAGCTTCAGCAAGAAGAAAGCATGAATTATGATGAAAGAGGGCCAGATATCTCATTAAAGGTAATTACTATGTAAAAGGGGTAAAAATGGAGTCCATTTGAATCATTCTGGATTTAAAATAATTTATGTAGAAATCTGGATCCATCTCAGAGAGCTATATTGGGTATATCTAGCAAGGTTTCGGCGATGGAGGGCTGCAGGGGTAGCCTCTCCGAGAAGACACCAGGAGCTGCCCTGATGTCAGACTCAGCCAGTTCTAGCTGGCTCAAACAGACTCACTGCTGCCCAAAGCTGAGCCCATCAGTAGCACTGGTGGTGCCTTTGTGATAACATGTTTAAGAAAGGGCAATATCTGCTGTGCAACAGCTGTCAGAGAGAAGAGTGGGAAAAATGGGAAAGAAACAGCTCTGCAGACATGAAGGTTGGTGAAGAAGGAAGGGGAATATGTTTTCCTGGATCTGGAGCAGAGATTCATTCCCCTGCAGTCCATGGAGAAGAACATGATGAAGCAGGTTGTCACCCTGCAGCCTATGTGTGACAGCAGATACCAATACTGCAGTCCATAGAGGGTCCCACTGCAGACTAGGTGGAGATGTCTGAAGGAAGATGCATCCTGTGGAAAGTCCATGCAAGAGCAAGTTTTCTGGCAGAAACTGTGGCCTGTGGAGGACTCACACTGGAGAAGTCAGCTCCTGAATAGAAAGGACCCATGCTGGAGTAGTTCATGAAGAACGTGTGCCGTAGAAGAGGCTCTATGCCATATCAGGGGAACAGTGTGAAGAAGAAGGATTGGCAAAGCCAAAGTGTTATGAAGTGACCACAAAGTCTATTCCTCATCCTCCTGCACCATGGGGGTGGGAGGAGGTAGAAGTGTCAAAAAGAAGGAATGAATTTGAACCTAGGAAGGAGTAGAGGTGGGGAGAATGTGCTTTTGTTTGGGTTTTTTTGTTTCTTTATTTGTTTCTCACCATCATACTCTATTTTTAATTGGCAACAGATTAAATTAATCTTCCTCAAGCTGAATCTGTTTTGCCTGTGATGGTAACTAGGGAGTGATCCCTGTACTTAGCCCATGAGCTTTTTTCATCTTATTTTGTCCTCCTGTCCTATTGAGAAGTGAATGCATGACAGTGACTTGATGGGCACCTGGGAGCCAGACAAGGTTGATCCACCACCAGAGCTTTGAGCCTTTCCTCTGAAAGAAGAATGGGATGGTTTTGCCTAATATGACTTTGGGAAAATAAGGCATGCTTTATAGAAACAAAATATTTTCATTTGAAATGTCAAAAATGCTGAAACATCTGCTGTGTCATTATATCTCTTTAGATCAGAAATGTGGGTCTATAGTGGATCTGTAAAACTTTAGAAAGTGAGTATACAGATACTCTGTCTCTTGAAAGCAGGCAAGTTCCTATATCCTCTAAAGGAATGGCCTAGTGTTATTAACACAGTTAAGGAAAACATCTTAGAATCAAGTAATCTTTTTGGTGCTATAGGTGAAATGTTACAGAAGGAGGCTAGCAAAAAAAATAATGAAGAAATGATAGAGCTTTTAAAGGTGAATTCATTCATGTTTATTTTTTGATATAAGCTTTTAGATGGAACACTTAATAGTTTTCTGAAGGAAACAGCACTTACAGGTGTACAGGTGAACATCCAGTCCATGTTTCCTAAATTGCAGGCACAATATTAAAAATAACTTGAAGAGGGATAGAAAGCACAGTTTAACATGTTGTGCAAGATACATTTAGCCCTAAAATCTGATGTGAATTGACTAGATTTTGAGTGTTCATCATAGAAAATAACATTTGAGAATGCAGAGAAGTCAGTCAGGAATAAAGATCAGAGATATCTGAGGGGAAAAAAATCTCCATTGATGGTAAATTCTGTCACTGTTAGCTCTCTCTCACTTCTTGCAAATACTCTCTGCCAAAGAAAAAGCCAGTCTTTGAAAATATTATTTCCTACCATGCTTTGCCTGAATGAGGTTAGTGATGTTTATAATAATAATAATAATAATAATAATAATAATAATAATAATAATAATAATAAAGCAGGACATAGTTCCATCCAATGGGGTTTTGATGTTGTTGGGACTTTTTGTTGTTGTTTTTCATTTGTTTGTTGGTTGGTTGAGATGGGTTTTCTTGGGTTTTGGGTTTGTTTTTTTTTTGTTTGTTTTTGTGGGGTTTTTTTGTTTGGTTTTTTGTTGTTTTTTGTTTGTTTTTTTGTTTGTTTGTTTTAAATTTTCTTTAGAATATATGGAAAGCCTTCAGAAAATCACTAATGGATGTTGAAATATGCATTTTCTTTTTCAGATGCAGAAGACTATAAGGTTTTTCTATCCTCTCCTCTGTACTGTGTATTACAAGGACTGTCTGTTTCTATATGTAATAATATATGGCACAGGATTTGGAACTAGATGATCTTAGGGTCCTTTACAACCCTAACTATTCTATGATTCTATAATTTTTTTTGGATGATAGAAGACTTAGAAATGGTTGCATATGTTCTTATAAAACTGTAGGTTCCATTTTGCTTTGCAAACAGCATTTTTCTTACTAGCTTATCTTCAGCCTTTTCAGTTTCCTTTTGCTGCCAGCTTGGACAGAAAAGTGCTGACTGTCCTGGGTTCGGCAGTAGCAGTCGGTTTTTTTTTTACTTTCAGCTTGGGAACAGTGTTGATAACACCAATGTTTTGGTTACTGCTTAGAATGTTTTGGTCTG
>JAOEHX010009909.1:0-18221 GCA_025448015.1 Bolborhynchus lineola | reverse complement strand
ACACAATACTCCAAGTGAGGTCTCACGAGAGCAGAGTAGAGGGGCAGGATCACCTCCCTCAACCTGCTGGTCACGCTGCTATTGATGCAGCCCAGGATATGGTTGGCTTTCTGGGCTGTGAGCGCACACTGCCTGCTCATGTTAATTTTCTTAGCAGCCAACACCCCCAAGTCCTTCTCCACAGGGCTGCTCTGAATCTCTCCTCTGTCAGTGGCAGTTACCTCCTGAGATGATCCCCTTCCTCCACCTGGCAGTTTCTCTGGCTTTGCAGTTTAGATGCATTGACTGTATTTTGAGTACTTTTTGTATCAGTCAAAATGCAGCTGTCTTTTCAGCGACAATCAAGAGACTGTCCATCTATCAAGAGAATGTAAGACAATTTTTATGCAATTAATTGCACAGATGAAAAGACTTCTAAAATACTATACAGTATTTGTAGCGTATAACACTGGAAACAGTGAAAATGATGTTCATAAGAATATAGCATGAGTTTCTTAGCACTATCTGAATATAACTGTAGTTTAAAATCCCCTTTGCCTTTCCTGTCATGCTGCTACCTCTGCCTGTAGTATAATTTCAGTGGCATCTTTGCCAGTATCTATCTTCCTGACCTGCTTCCTCCTCAAGACATGTCAGCTCTCAGCATTGCTGGAGGCACCGCTGTTCCTCGTCCCACAGGAGGGACCAAATCCAGGGCTCTTGCAGAAACCTGTCGTGGGAAGTGCGAGGTGTCTCCTGAGAGAGGCTGCCTCATCCCCTCCATTCCCAAGGAAATAACACCTCCAAGCTCCCCAGAGATGTGTAGCATTGGCAGGATGAGACCAGCCCATGTGCTCAGTTAGCTGGTCTCTATAGCAAACGTAGGCAAGCACAGCAGCATGTATGTGCTGAGCATGGAAATTGAATGGAGGGCCTCACAAATCTCAGAAATACAGCTTTTTTTGACCACAACCATTGCATAGAAAGAAGGGTGGGGCAAAGCAGCACTGGAGGTTACTTCTATGGTATTTCCCAGCCCTGATATGACCCTCTTTCATTGACCCATTTCCTTGGCTTTTACAATATAAACTGAAGTTATCTACCTAACTAATGTGTTCCTGTCCATGTGATTCATGG
Organism: Bolborhynchus lineola; assembly: GCA_025448015.1. NCBI lineage: Eukaryota > Metazoa > Chordata > Aves > Psittaciformes > Psittacidae > Bolborhynchus > Bolborhynchus lineola. The sequence goes on along the minus strand of JAOEHX010009909.1, from coordinate 17,105 downwards.
GCAGGAAGGTTATACACTCATCATGCAAATACTGTTCACTTGATTCAGAAGGTGCAAAACAGGTTGACATAGTGGATTGACCAGCATTGTGAGGCCGACCCAAGCTTCACTATTGGCTTTTGCAGGTGGTTTTGCACCAGGTCTCTCCCTCTGGTTGCTGTGTGAGTGCCTCATACTGAACATGTCTAGGGTTTCCAGGTTTTTTTATCATCTCTCTGCTATTTTGCCCAGCCATAGCCCTCTCTTCCCCATCGCTGCCTGTTTCTTTTCCAGAAAGTTTCTTTTTCCCTATTCCCTGTGCTTTTTTGCAGCGTCATTGCTTTCTCCATCCTAGTGTGGTCACTGTCCTCTTGCACTCGGGTCTGCTTTTGTATCTTCTAAATTTAGGTTATTGGCAATGGTTTTGGTCAGACTTTAGGAGCAACTTCATTTTTGTGACATTTTGCACATTTTTCAGCTTTTGGAGAAGTGAGATTCTGCTGAATTGATGTTTTCTCATCAGAAGGCTTAGACTTCTGATAAAGATCCCTTCTTCTTCACCTTTCTTTCCAACTAGCAGACATGACTTTTTTTGCTTTAAAACACTGAGAAAAATTCCCAGATCAAAACATGATAAGAAATGATATCTCCCCAGAACACTTCTGCTTCAACAAAATAATATAGCTGGACGGAAGTATGTTTCATGGGACTATTTTCAGCAAGCCCTGGTTGTTAGCAAGTGCTCTTGGAGTGCCAAATGAGGACAGAATCTCCAGAAATATTTAGATGCTAAGAATGAAAATGTCTCTATTGAGCATGTGTGAACTGGTTTGTGGTTGTGGGGTGTTTGTGTGTGTGTGTGTATGTGTATATATATATATATAAAAATATATGATTTGTCATAATGGAGGACAGCTTTCACACTTCAGATTGGAAGAGCTGCTGAAAGGAAAGGACACTGGAATTTTTTAGCCAGGGCAGCACAATATTTTCCTCTAACTTCATCTCAGAAATTAATGAAGTGTTTTGACTGAAATTCCTTCTCCCTTAAATAATTCACGTGTTCTGAGGCAGACACCATGAAGTTAAAAAAAAGACCCCAAAAACCCCACAAGGGTAAAAATTGGAAGAGATCTGAGGAACTGAAAATAGAAGGAAATGTTTGGTAACTTTTAAAGTAGCTGTCATCAGCTTTGCCTCTAATGTTTGCAGTGTGCTGTTGCCTGACCAGTAGCTGTTCTCAGTGCAGCCCTACTGCTTTTTTCCAGGAAGATGTTCTCAGAACTTCTTGCTGGGCTATGTCAAGGCAACTGAGGGTTTCCTACCTGTGTCTGCACTGCGGGCTACTTGCTCTCAGAGGCCTGCATGCACTCTTGCAAGCTTCCTTCCCATCCCTACTGCAAGGTGTGGACAAGTCAAGACAGGCTCTCAGCTTGCCCAATGCTGCATCCAGGAGGGCTGGCACAGGGTGCTGCTCTTTTTGGGGTGGCATCCCCCTGCCCACTGAGGCAGTCCCCGGTGATAGGAAGGACTTCTCTCTTCTTCGTTCACCTAAATTGTTCTCCTAAGCAAGTGTATTGTGGAGGATGGAGTAAACACTGGTTGGACTTGTAGGTGATACTCACTACTGTGTTGCACATGGGGCACCATGGGGCAGTGGGGCTGTGCCAGAGCCCCTCTTGCCTACCCAGGCCTGAGTGCTCTGTGACCTTCCTGATGATCTCCAAGGTTCAGGTGAGTCTTTGCATTAGTCCTTCCTCCTGATGTGCCAGATATTTGGCATCAACAACATATGACATGAGACAGTGTAAAGGCAGAAACGAAGCCTGGGGGAGAGGATCTCAGAGGAGTTGTCTTCTTGTTCTTGGAAGGGCAAGCTGAAAGCTTTCAGAGACAAGTGCTGGTCCCTACACAAAATCATGGTCCTGTTGCTGAGCTGTGCATTAGCATAGTTTTCCTGTTCTTGGTCATTAACTTGGCATGGTGTGTGTTTTCTTTTGCTTTATGGGAATTTGATGTGTTTCACCAGTGGGTAGAGGGAAAAATCGTCACTGAGAATGTCATGATTAATTTTTTTCCTTTTGAAGAACTATGAAATTATTCTGAAACGTTTGACACATGTATAATAGCAGCCTAATACTCTGTTTTTAACAAATGTGCTAGAGGCGTTGTGCAGTTTCCCAGAGGTTTAATGAGGGAGCCGTACTGTGTTGGAAATTCTTTCAACAATAAGAATTGACCTATTACATACTTATGTAAAATGGGGGTTGACAATCACACAAATATGTCCAAAATCAAATACAGGCATTGTAAAATATCACTTCTTTCCCACAGAGAAACTGGTCACCTGCTCACAGTAGGATTTTGCATTATATCCTATTCAGTAAAGAATAAGATGCTTCCCCACAGGGAAACAAAATGGCAGCAAAGTACTGGCCCAGTGCCTTTCTATCGATGCTTTTCACTGACTGTTTTGCCAAGTCTTCAAAAATAACGCACAGGCATATTTTTTCAACATATGTTTTGCCTCTTTGTTGGTTTAAAGGCATAAAGGGAAGAAAAGGTTCTGAATTATTCGCCACTTCATCATCAGATTCAGGAAAAAGTCTTTGTTTTCTTATTTGATTTTTCTTTTTCTCTCTATTATACTTCCTCTATTTTTAAAAATCTACTAGCTTTTTCTGTTCTTTTAACATATATATCAGAAATGGCCTCTTAAAAACTGTTCATATGGCTCTGAACCTGCATCTGCATTCAGGGAAGTGTGTATTACAAAACCTGAAATTTTGTATCATGGGAGCAGAAATACTGGATTCAGGAATTATTCAGTATACTATTGAATAATCAAAGAAAAGAAGATTTGTAAATATAAAAAAGTTGAAGATTAAATTAAATGTGGTGAATACTGCTCCTCTGCTCAGTATGAACTAAACTGCTGTCAATTTTTCTATGTACTTTAGATATTTAAGAGTAAGTTTAACTACCCTAGGGGAAACACTAAATGACTGTTTGAATTTAAAAAAACACCAAAATCAACTGTTTCACTGTGAATGTCTATCATCAGTGAATGGACTAGTAGTCAGTCACCTCACAGTACTTCGCTTCAGTTTCCTGGCCAGTCACTGTGATGTTCCCGTGGTGTTCCCACCAAGAGAGAGCAATATGGGGAGGTGGAATGTGATTTAGGTGAGGCATTAGAGTTTTTCTGCAATCCCTGTCAATTTAAAGTCACTGAAGTGTCATAAGTATTGGGGGAATTCAGATGAATTCGCCGTACTGAATGATGGAATCTCATTCAAGAGCAAGAGTCTATTCACAGAATGTATGTACTTACACGTACTTATAAGTACGTGTAAGTACTACTTATAAATAATTACTCATTTTATTTCTCTCTTTCAGTGACTATTTCGACAAGTACCTTCTTTGATGGCTTACTGGTAACTGGGCTCTACACCTCTACCAGTGTTCAGGCTTCCCAGAGTGTTGGTGGCTCCAGTGCTTTTGGATTCGGTAAGTCCAATGTAATTTACGTTAAGCAAACCAGGGTAAAGAATACTTGGTTTCACAGCGGACATCAATAAGAACTTACTTGCTGAAACAGGCTAATTTAGACTGAGTAATCAGCAAGAAGCCAGTGGGAGTCAATGAGATACAGAAATGATGGCTTTTCAACAGCTTTTATTTCTTCCTCCACTGTCTTTGGCCAGCCCTGGTATTAGTACACTGAATTATATGAGGAGAGAAAAGCCTCAGCAGCTAAACCGTTTAAAATAGCCATTTCTAAATGGTGTGACATTTGCATAAACTAAAGCATTTAGCCCAGAGCCTGTAACTGTTCTTGGGCTGAAAAAGTGATTCTTTTGAGCTTATACCAACCTACTTTTTCCATTCACTTAACAATAGTGTCTTCCTTAAAACCAGAATACCAATTATTTTCCATGTATGAAAACTGGAATTGGAGTAGGAAAGGTTTTTAAGAATTATTCTATACTGCAAGTTATGCTGCAGCATTCAGCAGCAGCAGCCAGGTCAGCTGTGCTAAGGATGAGCACTTTTGAATTATCTCTCCTAAATCTGTGCAAGTAATTTGCAGCTATGCCTTCTTCAGTTTATTATTTGCTATTATTTTTTTATCCTTACAAATAATTGTAAGAATTGCATTCCTCTAATTGGAGGAACTTAGTGACCCCTAAATAGCAGCCTGGGGTGAAGGTGCAAAAATAGGAACCATAGGAATATCAACTGCACTGCACTTACATGTAGCAGAAGCATGTTTAAACCTTAATTTATCTGTTAAGATTAAACTTCAGTACTTTCTTCATAGTAATCTTTCATGATAATTGTCTCTGTTATTATGCATATGAAACATGAATGGCCTGGGCATGCGAGTGTCATGAAGCAGGCATACACTGGCTTGAAAATGAAAGAAGGCCTCTGAATAGCACCAGCGATCAACCTCAAATTTTGGGAAGAACACAGTTGCCACAGATATTTCATGTCTTATGCAAAATGCACTGAAAGTTCCATATTTTTCTGGAAGAAGCTGTGTTGCTGTTTCTCCTTTCCCTCCATACTCTTTGGAAAATGAACAGGATCTGATGGAGTAAGCAAGACAGAAAGTACTTATTAATGTGGAATTCTAGGGATGGTCAATTGACTGGCAAGACGTTATCTTGCCATATAACAAGTGTTTGTATCATGTCATTGGGGAGATCATGGCCCTGTGCTACAAACTCACTGGGCAAGGTCTACAGGTCATGTTTAGTCACATCCAAATATTTAAGAATGGAAATCAAGGGAAATTTTAAAAACCTGAATAGCCATTTATATTATTTTCCTAAGGTTGTATTTTCATCTCCAGAACAGGGCTGTTACAGTGGGTGTCTCACTGAGACCAAAGTTTAGGTAACATGTGATGTGTGACAGGAAAAAGACATGGCCTTTTTTAACTTACCAGAGGTAATTTTCTAGCTTTGGATGTGTCACTTTGGCCATTAAGTCACTGGTAAGATAGCCAACAGCTAAACTACTGACATGTGTGTCCTGTGGACCAAAAGAAGACCCAAGCCTACATGCTGGGAAATTACAAAAGCACGAAGAAATGAAAAAGCAGTCACATGTGGAGCAGCCTCATTTTGTTCGTCAATACAAGTCCTCAAACATCATGCCCAGGGGAGGTGCACTGCTCAGTCTTGAGCATGCCTCCATCCATGTCAGGTTAAAACTGCTGCCATCCCTGACCTTTCTGCAGGCAAACTGTAGGATCAGCTGTGTTACAGTTGTTAGTTATGGAACATTTTAAATGAACTTTCAATTTGCTGTTTTTCTTTGCCAGCTTCTAATCTTGCATATGTATTGAAAAGAAAAATAATATGAATGTTGCAGAAGAGCTGATGCTGCTTTATGGTGCACTGTCTTTGCAGTCACAGTAAAAGTAAACAGTAAAGGAAAAATGGCAATGGCATTTAAAGTTAGTTATAAACAAATATTCAATTCATGATGTACTGATGGCCCTCAGGACTGAGAACTACATGAACTTTTCCTTTCTTAATTTTGCAGTGAAATAAGAAGTTTGTCCTCTTCCAAAAAGCATTCAGCGTGTGAATGGTACACTTTTAAAGACAATTTGGTAGTTTAAAAAATTGAAAATATTTTAAAATCTGCCATCTGCAGTAGAAGAAGACAGTAGTCTCCATGGTATTTAAGATGTTGTTTAATAGAGTAGCAGGTGGGAATGGCTTTGTTTCGTTTTCTGAAGGAAACATAAAGTGCTTTCTCCAGAAACCCTGGATCCATCTATTGTATCATCACTTTTAGCAAAGAATGTGCTCCTCCTTTCCAGCAAGTGGCCATAATGTTCAGGTTGGATTGAGCTGGCTGGAAATTCTTTTTTAAAAATGTTGAGGACTATGTCAGGTTCAGAGACCTCAATTCAAAGGTTTATGTGGTTTCCCATAGATTAGATGGGGGAGGGGAGCAAAGCTGGGCCTTTGTAACCTGAAGATAGCAGCAATATTCTGAAATTGGGTTGATAGTGGTTGCTTACAGAGCAGGGAAGAATATTTTTCTCCCTTGCTATATTACCATTGAAATGCTCTTGTCTGTGTTACACAGGAGGTCATGCTAGATTATAATAATCTTCCAGTCTGCCCTGACAATATGAAGTTTTCCCAGTATACATATATCTGTCTTTTGCTATTGTATTGTGCTACAATTATCTTTTAATTACCTAATTTGGGAAGTCACTCGATGGAGACACAATCATTGTCAGTTATCATAGTTAAACCGTGTCAAGAAGCTTTGAAGAAAAAAGATAAAAAATGTTAGTGCTGATAGAGTTAATTCTTAGAGTTATGTTTTCTTTCTTTTTCAGTATGTATTACATAGCCAAAGAAATAGTTCCTGTTTTTCTCAATGGGATTACACTGACATGTAACTTGCTGAATTTTTCAGTTGGGATCCCTTCTAACAACCCTTTTAGGGAAAGATGTGTGACGTTTTGGGGATAAAAGGTAATAGTGGTTGTAAATATTAGTGATTTTTCCCAAGCTGAACCATTGTCTAGGTTCAGATTAAGGTAAAACTAAGACTATAATGTTAAAGCTAGAAATGGGATAAAACGTAAATATGTACTTGAAACTTCACTGACTGCACTGTGAGGATCTTTTAGCAAAGAAATGATCCTTAAATCTAACTTTTAAGAATAGTGTGTCTTTTTTCATTGGATGACTTGATAGAACAGATACCCTAAATTGAACCTCTCCAATATCATTTCTACACTCCTCTTGTTATCAGTGTAATGTATGCCTAGGACTATTTCCATGTCCTTTAGTGTTACCTGCTGAAGGCTTTACAGCAATCCTGATCTTCATGTCCCCCTTTCTCAAGCCACATTTAACCCCTCAGTCTCATTCACACCCAATCTCTCCCTGGAGAAGTGTTTTGGGCTCCTGAGGGATCTCTCCATCCTTCGTAGCCATCATGTCCATACAGGAGCTTAAGATTCTCACTGCTTCATTTATTCCAGATATATAAAAGGACAGTGGGAGACAGGAGCACTAAAAAACATGTTAGAAATCTTCAAATGTGGTGGTGGGTTTGATGGAAATTATTACTTGCAAATGAGATTAAGTTAAATGGGTTTGGTGGGTGGTAGGGTTATGGGTCTGTAACATCGGATAACTGCAAAAATACAGCTCAGCTCCTCCAAAGCCATGTGCACTGGAAAGCAAGGAACACAGTATCATTTCTACAATTAAAGGAGAAGATTACAGCATAATCCCTCTGCAGTGATAAGGAGTAGTGTGTGCTGAGGACCTGAGTCTGTCTCATTACACGGGTTAGTCCTGGCTGACAGGCTGGTTGAGCAGGCAAGCATGCTGGGCTGTGCACATCAAAGCTTGCCTTTGACCTGCCAGTCACACTGCATCTCAGCACATTCAGGTTCTCAAAGCTTTCCGTTTTCCATTTAGATTTTCAAATCATTCACACATGACAAATTTGCTAAATTTTAAGTTTGGTGTAATTAGCTTCTTACAAACTACAATAGAAAATGTAAACCTCCAGAGGTAAGGCCTCAAAAAACCCGATTTCATGCAAAATCGTAATTACTACACTGATGTTTAGCCTTTAATGAATGTGGAATAAATTAATTTGGTAACATTTTTATATGTATTAACCTTTTAACCTAAATTGAAGAGGCCCTTTGGAAAGTCCGTAGGCTCTATTGTGGTAGAGACAGTGGGTTAAAAGCTCTTATTATATTGTAAAGTGTAACCACAAGCCTAATTGACTAACAGAAAATTCTTAGTTTATTTTTTCTGTGGGTTTATACAGTGTGTAATTTCCTATCTTTTAAAACAGATTTATCCTTTCAACTGAAGTGTCATAAACTGCTGCTGAATTTTAGGTTTTGTTTAATTCTGTAGTCTACTTTAAGAGGCTGTGAGATTGTTGTTACCTGGAAACCTTTTAGTGCCTGATCAGGGGAATTGCATCCACTGGAAAGCAAAATATAGACTATGAAAGATCGTCATGCAGTCTTTCCTTTTTTGCAATGCTTTGTTTCTATATCACGAAGTTGATCACACCTACTGTAAGTAATACACTGAGTTTGTGGAATCCTTTTTTAAAAAAATGAAGAGTTACAAATATTCTTTAAAATAAGGTGAATAATAAATTTCCTAGAAGAAATCCTGTGAAGATCAATCACCAGAAATAATTTCTTTTTAAATTATTCTATTGCCTTTTGACTGGACTATGGCAGCCTTTACATAATCCTCTGCTTGGTATATTGGTTACACACATGTTAGCAGAGCAGACCAAAACTAAAACCAGCTTTCAATTTATAGATGAAGGATCATTTTTGATGTGGCTCTGTATGATTTGGAAACTGAGGAGAAGGATAAAAGTAGTTTTCTGGTCCCATATTCCCCTTTGGCTCACAGGTAGTGAGCAGTCTTGGGGCAGTTTGTAGGTAAATGTTACTGGTGATGCTGATGGTTTCATCTCACAAAGAAGGGCAAAGAGGGTGGCAGAAATGTCAATTCCAAGAGAATACCACAGAAAATGTTCTGGTTGTGCTCCCCACCTCTGCTGGTGCATTGGTCCAGGCTGAGCCTTGTAGGCATTCAAGTATCCTGCTGCTCTTGGATGGTGTGTGTGGTTCTGAGCCTTCAGAGGCTTGGTTTTGGCATCAGTTTATGCTCAAACACTGGCAGTTTTGGGACAGTGTTTTGCTTTCAGATTTTGACAGATAAAGGAAAATATCTCCCACTAACATTGTGAGATGGAAAAAGGCCAATTGTGGCATTTTTCCTGTTAGGTGAGTCTATAAAGCTGATCCCCCCTTCTCAGTCTTTGCCTCTCCATGCTCATTCACAGCTTTAAAAAGTAAGGAATAATCAGTAAATGCCAGCTTTTAAAAGAAAAAAGTTTTCAGCTCTGTGCATACTACTGCTCTTGAAGTACAGTTTTGTAACTTACTGAAATTGCTGTAGATCCCTGGTTTACTTTATGACAAGCCAAATGGGTTCCAGAACGCTCCCTTCACACCGGAGATATTTGCCAGAAACCAAACAGATGGTAAACTAGGAAGAAATGACCCTTGGCATTCTCATTAGAACAGTTGGGGAAATTTTAATAGGCCCCCATTTGCCTTGTGCTGTATCTAATACCCTTTGAACTGCCACTTTTTTTCTGTGTTGTTTGTTACAAGTCAACTACTGCCATGTATATTTTAATAGGGATTATCAAATACAATTTGCCCAGAAGATGTACCAGCCCTCTGCTGCTAATTAGCAAAGTTTAAATAATCACTGAGTTCTGGAATAATTGGAAAGAAAACCTGTTTTTCCTGCCAATGCATAATTACCAATTAACAGGAAGATAAAATATCTGTGTAGCAGTCATATCTTGGAGAATTTGTTAACAGTCAATTAAATAGTGAGTTGGTGCCAAAATGACATTGGTCAAGAAAGTTTACATGTGAGTTTAGTTTTAAGATACTTCCCCCCTACACATGGTTTGTAACGAAACCATAATGGTGATAAAACTTTCAAAGTCTGTGTGTCACAATGTTTAATTGCTACTTAAATGTCTTTAAATAACCAAAAGTTGACCGTTTCTACAAGTGGTTGACTATCATATGTGCCTTATGGAAAGGGTTTCAGCTTTATTAACACAACTCATTATCAAGGCATAGGCAGTAATTGGCCATGCTTACCCAACAAGGAACTTTGTCTGCAAGTGTTTTAGCTGCTGAGGAGGAAAATTCCCAACATGTTACTGGGTAAGAGAGACAGCAATGCCCCAAAGTTGGAAGAACACGCCAGCCAGAGAGAGAGCCTACACAGAAAATGCTTAAACTGGCCCAGTTTAGTCTACTTTGACCAAGTCCCATCACACTGAATACTTTCATCCATTTCTGCAAGTACTCTTGTTGGGGTTTACCCCCTGCTATGGCAGCAGCAGCTCTTGGACATCAAAATCCAGTTGTGCCTAATCTGAGAAGCCCTGAGCTACTCTGTAATGTAGCATTCGTAAAAGTGAGTGATGGTGTCTGCTTCATAAGTTATTTCAAATGCCTTTGGAGCATTAAGAAGATGACAGTAAAATAATTCAAGTTTTTGACCTTTCAAATATACCTGTAGCTCTTGCTAGTGTCTGTGTGGTCAATGTTGAAAAGCTGACTGAATCTTTTTAGAAGTGTGGCACAGGTAGCATTGCCTGCATTTGTTAGCTTTGAATAGTGGGTGCAGATGGGTGTTTCATGCTATAAGCAGCACTTAATGCTTTTCAGAGGAGATGAGAGGCGATCACTGCATTGGAGATGCAGAGGATATTTTGCAGTGCAGCAGTGCTTGTAAAGGGGCCCCTGGAGTTTCTAAACAAGAAAATGCCTTTAGAGATAGTTTAAAATCACCAAAACTGAAGTACTAATTGAAGTGTCAGAGATGATTTTGATACAATTTAGCAAGTACATTTATTCAGTAGTGATGTTGTCTCAGGTCTTATATACATCTGTTTTTTTTTTTTTTCCCTGGGTAGCCAGAAAATGGTATGGGGAAAAGTTAGAGCATCATTGAATTTTAATGTGATTTTTAAAAATTGCATTTTAATTTTTAAAAATGGGTATGTAGTAAAAAAAAAAAAAAAAAAGAAAAAAGTGAAAGTTTGTGATCAAATCATGTTTTTTGCTGCCTCCTACATCTGAGAAGATCTTGATACCAATAAAGTATCGATTTCATTAAAAACATATTAAAATAATCATTGTGACAGATTGGTGATTCTTATCTATACTAGTACTTACTGAAAGCAATTAGTAATGTCTTTTAAAGTGTGCAAGTCATAGGTCCTTTTAACAATTGAAAATAATCATAGAATAACTAGGCTTGGAAAGGACCTTAACATCATCTACTTTCAATGTTTATATGGGTAGATACGCACAACCCTGTATATATATAGACATAAATATTTGTTCCCCACTCTCCTTTTTTCATCCTAACTTCAAATACATTGTTCAACTGCTGTATTTTGAATGCTGTTAACCAGCGTATTCCAAATCTTTGTTTTTTGGAAAAAATAAAAATACTCCATGGTGGAAAAGGATCTCTGAGTATTGGTCGACAGCTGACCAGAAGGCCAGAAGCATCCTGGCCTGTATCAGCAGTACTGTGGCCAGCTATTATCATGTGGACTATCACTAGGGCAGTGATCGTTCCCTGTATTTGGCACTAGTGAGGCTGCACCTTGAATACTGTGTTCAGTTTCAATTTAGCAGTATTAAGCAAATGTTCCCATGGCTGCATGAACTTCACACTGCCAATGTGCCTGCCTGTGTTGCTTCTTGTCCCAAGCCTGTTTCTCTGAAGCCTGATTGTCATGTGTTATGCTGTGACAGTCACTCAGAGCCCCTTCTGCCCAACTTTCCCGTTGTGCCAGGCTCTTTGTTTTCCCTGAGTTTTGTGTTTATCAGGATGTGAGCGCATATTCAAGTTGAAATTACTGGGCTCTTGGACTTCATCAATTAGGATGCATTGAAGCCTCTTGCAAATGTGAAATGATATTGGGAAACCATTATTATTGTAATTTGGAAGACAAGTTTGTAAACTAATTTCTGGTGTATTATGAGAAACAAATGTTGGGATCAGACTGCTTCTCCTATATCTGCCAATTTGTTGTATTTCAAAGTGGAGTTGATTATATGTAGTGAAAAATCAGCCTTAGAGGAAAATGGAGCTCAAGAGCCCTCTGTTAAGATCCCGATCGTCACCTGTCCTGCCAGTTGATTTGACTGTTTGCTTGTCTGTTGTCAGTGTTGTGACTGATAATCACTTGCATGTTTTCAGAGATGGCTCACAAGAAAAATCTGCTCCAGATCTGCTAAAAAAAATGTTCCAATTTTCAAGAATAAACCAATGGAAGTGCATTGCTGTTTGCAGCGAATGACTGGTATGGTTGCATCTCATCAGATGCTAAAATACATGAACTAGAGCAGAAAGTTACCAAGGCTGTGCTGTTGTGTGGTGTGGTGGGAGCAGGGCTGGCTCCCTGCTTTCCTGGGGCACAGAGGGAAGGGCAGAGTTGCTCTGCGCTTCTCTCTCTCAGGTAATACCAGCAGTGTTGGTAGGTGGAAAGAAGAAAGGATTCTGTGTTTGCATGGGCACAGGATCATGCTCACAGTTTGTGCCATGGCAAAAATAGGCATTTACTGATTACAGGACATTGCTGAGGTTAGAAAAATTGAAGTTAGAGTGAAAATTGTAACGTTACTAGAAGGCACTTCTTCATATGTGAGCATCACCTCACAACAGCCCAAATTGGTCCTAAAGTGATTTCAGTCCAGCTATCCTTGCTACAAAATCCCCAGGAATAATTGCAGTCCTTCACATGAAGTCCTTGCTCTTTGGGGTAGGGTTGTTCCTCATTTCTGCTCTGATGGATTTTATTGCTGAATGAAATCCAATATTCCAGGGTGATCATGTCAGTCCAGGCATGACTTTGCACTTTATTTTACAAAGTTCTTGAAAGAGAGTAAGAAAGAATGATGGTTTATAATTTCTTTAACAAAATATGTGTTCATATTTTATTAGTTTATCTAATGATTGAGTTTAATTATTTTTGGTGACCTACTGGAGCTGCTGTCATATGAACACTTTTGTTTCTGAAAAGAAGAAAAATATGCCTTTTACTTCAAAACTATAGCTTCAAGTTACTAAAAAGCCTTAAACCAGGATTTTTTTACATTTATCAAATGAATATTTTGTAATTCTTCCCTCATTTCAACCCTGAGGAAAAATACAGCAATTGTTATAATTGGTGAAGTTGATAACCAAAGCAATTGTCTTTTCATAAGCCTTAGCTTGAGCTGGTTGAATGCTTGAGGGGAAACTAACCTTCGGGAGATATCTGAAAGATACGCAAGTACAGTATCAAACCTCATAGCAGGAAAGCAAAGATGCTTTGCAGCTGTTTGAGAATGTTGGTTTGTTGGCTTTGGGTTTTTTTTAGATAGCATCACATTAATTAGCTGAATGTTGAAAGACCTTGTGGTGTTTTGGGAAGACGTGATGTTGGTCACAGTGCCCTCAATGAGTTCTAATTTATTTTAATAAAACTATTTAAATAACTACTTGACAATGCTATTTTGGTAGCATTAAAGCAATGAGACATTTTACATAGCAGATTATTAATAAAGTTAGTAATTTGCTCCTCTAACACTGAGATTTGCTAAATGTCTGTTTCTGGATAAACAACTGACAGAAATATTTTGTGACACTGGAGTCATACTCCAGTCATATGGCATCACAGTCACCTTGATGTTCTCTGACATGCTGAAAGGATGATGTAATTATTAGAAGGATGAATCAATAACTGCTGACAGCATTGGCTGTTGAGATGAAGAATAAGAGCATTAACGAAGTCTAGATTTAAAAAAAATCTTTAAGAGCTGTTTCATCCTACAAGTCTTAATTTTTGGAAAGATTAAGTTTTAATCTTTAATTTTGATGTGAACAGAGGATTTGCTGAAGTATTGCATCTGCTTGCTCAGCACATATATACTGAGCTCATTATTTTCTCTCTGTAAATTAAACTTTACTATTTTTAGATTCCATGGAAAAGGTCTTGGTAGAGATTTCTTCTTGTTAACTACCTACTTAAATTTATCACTGAACATGTAATAAGTAATATCACAGGCACTAGTGACCACCCAGTAGTTATAATTCACTCAGGCAGCATTGTGATAACCTTTGCTTAAGGAGGGCAAAGGCGTAATGAAATCTTTAAAAATATCTTCAGTCATAATCTGCCAAGAGTTCAACCAAAATAAACTGGGATATGCTTTAGCTGCAGTTTTCACTGAAACTATCCAAGAGGTGTATGCTAATTTCTAATAGAAGTTTTGCTAAAAATTCAGAATGAATACAGAATTCAGATTTGCTCTGAAGAATCTGTCAGATCAGTAATCTAAAGGATTGCTTAGCATTGAAAAAATAAATGTTTGTTTCTTCTCCACTGAAATACACTGAGGAGAGTATGTAAAATTCAAGAACATTTGGTATCCTAAAAAATATTTCTGAGAGATTTAGCTACTGAATTTTTCATATTTTTTAAACCAGGAACATTTAGAGTTTTGTTCTGCACTTTAACCCTAGATCCTGAGCCTAGTTCTGAGGATTCTTTCATTAGGTATTTAATTTTTGCCATTTATAACATGGGGAACTTGGCTGTCTGGCTGAGGCATTCACAAACAGAAGAGCCTTCAGATGACCTGTTTTTCAAGAACTGACACTGAAATGCAAAGTACTTCTGAAGATGTTATTTTCTGACATTAGCTGCTGTTCATCCAGAGGAACTTTGAAAGACGTGTCATATTCAGTTATGGGAGGGGACAGTGGTGAACAGCTGAGCTGGTCCCCTTGGGCTTCCTTCCTGCTATGAGGAGGAAGACCAGCACTTTGGGGGCATAGGTTGTCTTACCCAGCAGTAGCCATCTGAACTAGTCAGATGACTTGTCTCCAAAACTACTGATTTCTTCATGGAAGAAATCAAGGTGAGTAGCAGAAAGTTATGGATCTTTTTTCTCTCTTTGACAGGAAAATGAGAATCTATAGATCATATAAAGAATGAGGAATGCAAGTGCTGCAAGGATATACACTATTACAACACGGCATCAGCTATATTATTACTTGTTAGACTTGCTGGGTGGGTAATTTTGTGGAATCTTCAGCAAGTCAAGCTTCCCTGTGCCATCACCCAGCCTCCAGCACCTGCCAGAGAATAACAGGGAACCTCATCAGGTCTTGTATCTTCTGGATGCCTCAATCATCTTGGATGTCATTAGACATGACTGTGTAGTTGATAGAGCTGGTGACAGGTTAGGAATTAGTGTCCAAAGGTGGACATGTGTTCTATGCCCTGGGCTCCTCAGACCTTCAACATCTTTGAGGAGACAAAACCCGTCACTCTTCTGCAGGCGTGTCTACATCGTCTCTGTCTGGAGCCAAGTCCCATCCTGGCTTTTCTCCTTTAGAGACTCATGGTATTGTCTGGTAGTGAAGCGTATTGTCTGATAACAAAGGGTATTGTCTGGTAACAAAACACTTCATAGATCAGCCTTGGGAATAGCTAAAGAGGAGTTACAGTTTCCTTTAAGCATAGTTTAAAAATTGCAGGAAGCAACAGTTCTTTAATAAGTGAACTTATTTAAGTGAAATCCTATTTAATGTCACTTTGCTGGCACAGGGTAAGAAAAAATAGGAAAGGTTACTGTTAACGCAATCTGATTTTATGCTGGCTGTGGAATTCTGCTATTGCAAACCCTCTGAAGTGCTTTCTCAAAAGCTGGTATAGGAGAGTCTCGCCAGAACAAGTGGCTTTTCATGTCTTGTTTTATTGACTCACATTTGATGGTTTCCCATGTGTAAAGGCTGAATTCCAGTCTCTAGTGAATGACTCGAAAAGCATGTAATTTTGAACTGAATTCATTTGCAATTTCCAACAGAAGCATCTGCTGACCAATTACGAGAGGGTCCAGGTTCTTGAGTCCTATCTATTATGATCTTGTGGTATGCTTTATTTAATCCTTCTGTGCTTATCCTTGATATTTCTTTATAAAGTAATGAAATGAAATATAAATTGCTTCAAAAAACAATGCCAGTTATTTAAAAAATCCCACTTATATACGAAAACTTGTTAGAGACTCTTTCAAGTTGTGCTCACTTTCATGAATCACAGACTAACACAAATAACAAAAGAGCCTCCTTAGTCTTTATTTTCATTGTCTTTTTCAATTAAAAAAAAATCTCATTTTACTAATAAATGAAAATATACAGTATTCCCTCTACTTTATTTGTCACAAGATATCTTGAAGGCAAGTAGCACTAGTGAAAAACCATGAACACTGGAACTGATAAAAATGGGATAGAGTGAAGGGGATATTTCCAGGGGAAATACCTGTAGGCATAGTTTTGCAAGTTCCACATGCCACATGAACAAAATACCTTGTTTCAGAAAAATTTAGTGATACTAAACACAGAGAAACTTGCACTTTAACAGTAAATCTTCATCCATTTTGTTTGCAGTTTGTTTCTTGAGGTATTTTTTTCTTAGTTCTACAGTTTTCAGAATATGAAAGTGAGAAACCATCAATCTAATTGGAGCAGCCACAGCATGTAAGGAAACAAAACCTGATAGGTATAGGTAGTTTAAACTGATAGCTGTAAGTAGTTTAAAAATTATTCTAATCAAAGGAAAAAAGCTTAGAGTCTTCATAAGCAGATTTTTGTATTTTTTGTGCCCTGAGGACAAATAATAAATCTGAAGTGTTTCAGGAAGCCTATGTAATGAAATGAACTTTTTAAATAACTGGGGGTTTTTGGAGGATCAGACATAATCTTACTACAGCTAGACTGCTATTAAAGCACTGCTTCACCATTTCATATGCAACAAGAAAGGTACATACACCATCATTTATTTAATCGAGTCAGACAACATTAAATTGAACTACTGTTAGTAAATACAAACCTGTCTTTTTGTGGTTGAAGCAGTGCTTCTTATGTGAAGTACAAGAGAAATGCTGAATATTTGTTTGATATCCAGATAATTATTATTTCTGGCAGACTGATCTAAATGCTATCTATTTGTGTATGAACCTTGGTATGAAAATCCATTTAACTATGGCATTTTCAGTGTAATTTCAGCTTTGTTTTGAAAAAAAAAATGAATGATTAGTGCAGATTTCTAAAAAGAATATTTTGCAGGGACCCTACAAACCATGCTGCCTCTAAGAAGATATAATTTTCTTTTCTTTCAGAAAAGGAGAGTTAGTAAGGTATTACCTTCAGAGCTCTATCACGATATAAGCTTAATGCTTGTTTCAACAGTCCCTGCAGTTTGAGGATGATTGGCTCATTTTGACATTTGACTCCTGAGGTGTTGGGGAGCTCTCCCCAGGAGGAAACCTTTCAGTTTGGCTCTGGTCCCCAGTGCTGTAGGGGCCATGACCATATAGCTTGAATGTCTGTGGATTTTAAAGCTGGTTATAGTTGTTTATATCCCAAACTCCTATTGCAAAACGCTTTAGTGCTTCATTTGCCTAGTGATTAAAAAGGATCTAAACTACA